>JAOBYH010059778.1:0-11921 GCA_025403525.1 Umimayanthus kanabou | reverse complement strand
CCCCCCCCCCGTGTAAGATAGCGTTAAAAACATATGGGTCATTATAGGATTTTAAAGACCCATGATCAACCAGAATTCTTTGCGGGTGAGCGTTCAACCTCTCTCCATTTAATATATATATGAAAAGTCCGCCACGATAGCATGAAGCTGTGGTTGATCATATGAAATCTGGTTCAATCGCATCTAAAATGTAGCCATCGAAGAAATCGTCAAATACTAGTGCTTGCCTGGACTGTCTAGTAATTTAATTAATTTAATTAAGGCGTAAAATTAAAATAGCATTGTTTCAAAACAAAAATAAACGGCCGCAAAGGATCCCGGTTGATCATGTGTCTTTTAAAAGTCGTGTCTCACCTTTGCATTTTCCCCATTTCTTGTCCTTGTCATAGTTCGCTGTAGTAGAGCACCATTCACCATGTACAAAGTCTTTGATACACGAGTTGTACTGTTCGTTCTTGTACGTAAATGGAAACACACAGCAAATCCCCGATGTTGTTTCTCTAGCACAGTATGCTGAGGAAGAAAATTGAACAAAAGCAAAATCGCAATTTCGTAATTATATAAATATTTGAGCATTTGATGCGAGAGTTTTTTGCAGCTTGGATAATTACTGTGAAAGAATTATTCTTGTTTACACAAACTTCTTTTTCTGGATATATTGAGCCTAGCAGTTAGCAGTACATATAGCCGGTGTTCCATCTACAGAACCAAGTTAAGTGACCTGTTCCCCATGTGAGTTCCTGTAGCTCAGTGGGTAGAGCGTCTTACCGGTAATCAGAGGGTCATGGGTTCGATTCCTGTTAGGGACTCAGAATTTTTTCAGAGAAAAAGAAGCTTGTGTAAACAAGAATAATTCTTTCACAATATTTGAGTATGTTAATATCTATATATATATATATAGTATATAATCAACAATCAGTTCGTTTGGGTGCCCTTGCACTTATTCGTCTATTCTCTTTCACAAGTTAGTAACAAAAATTATATTTGGTCGATGAATCATCGATCGATTTATTCATATAGATCATGCACCTTCCATCTTCAAACTATTTATTCAACCATTCATTCATTCATTCATTCGTTCATTTCATTCGTTCGATCTTTTGTTCGTTTGTGCGTTCCGTCCTCTTTCGATCTTTCAGGATTCCTTCTTGCACTGACTCATTGATTTTTTTTCATTATTTCACTCTTTAATTTAGTCATTCTTTATTGTTCAGTCATTTATTTATCTATTCGCTCGCTCGTTTGTTCATTCTTTCGTTCGTTCGTTTGTGCATTCGTACATTTATTTATTTATTTATTTATTTATTTGTTCATTCATTTGTTCACTCATTCATTCATGCGTCTGTACATCCACTCACTCATTCATCTGTCCCTCGTTGGATTTTTTTGGTTTTATGTTTAAAATATACTCACAATTGATTCTGTAAACACTGTTGATCCACTTGCCCCCAATACTACCAAAACACTTATCAGACTTTCCATATTTGTCGTAGTTGTTCTGTTTACTGTCGTCAAGCCAACATTCCCCTCCATTTTGAATGGCAAACATCTCGTAATTTAACTCAATTGCCTTCTTGTAGCATTCCTCAACACTGAGATCAGAGTAGTAATCGGGAAAAGCACGAGGAATGCTGTCGTGATAACAGCCTAAGAATGCTCTGTAATGTCTGAGACCATCGCCTGTTGGTGCTAAAAATAAAAGTTGGACTTTAGTCATAACTATTTTAACCGTTTTTAGTAGCAATTCATGTGACAATTGACAAACGCATGAATATACACAGCCATCGACGTTGAAGCCAATATTTCAAGTAAACTGCGTTTCAGGTTAGCATCCTCCGCAGGCTACTACGGATATAGCAAATATAGCTTTTTTGCCATAATCTACCATCCTTTACCATAACTTTCTATCACTGCTAGTTTTGTTATTTGAAACTCGGAGGCTAGTTTCGAGTGTATAGATTGCAAACTAAATAAGTTTGAGTGGTCTTACTAAAATCAATCAACGTATTACAGCACATCTTTAAAGTGTAATGCAAGAATCTTTGTCTCGTTCTCGACGACGCAGATAATAATAATAATAACAATAATAATAATAATGATAATGATCTTTATTTCAACAATATTCTAAAATTTCAAATGAATACAAACAAATCTATTAATACAATCTCGACTGCTATGCAATAGAATACTAATATAAAACTCTAGTTAAACTTTCAAAAGTCCAAAAGCTATAAAATATTTCAACATTAAAACAGATCGATCGAAATTACAATACAAGGTCAATCTTTAATCTGTGGTATTGACAACTCGATTAAAAATTAAAATACACTTGTACACTAGTCCAGCTAGTAAGCACAGTTACATATTACGTATTACATATTATTATTAACAATAATTAGCAATAATAATTAGTAATTAGTAATTAGTAACTAGTAATTAGAATTTTTAGCCTATTTTAGATTTAAAAAGTAGTAGTTATTAAAGCGTAAATAGGTCTCTGAAGATTTACAATAATAATAATAATAATAATATAAATAGTAATAATAATAGTAATAACAATAATAGCAATTATATCATATTTATAGTTGCGATAAATATAATAAATAAAAAATTAATAATAAAAATAATAGTAATAATAATAATATATGATCGTTTTTATTTGTTTTCTATCCTAACGAGGATTAAATTTGTATATAATTAATATATACATTACATTACATTACCATGTGATTAAAGAAAGCGAAGAAATTGTTAGTAAGTTCTTCACCGGTTTAATGAGGAGGGTACTGTTGACCAGGGTTTTGAATTTGCAGAGGATTTGTCATCACTCAGGAAGTTGCTCTAAACAGTCTAAACGGATGAGACAGACGCCATGCACAGCTAAGTACATGTACTAGTCTTTCTTTGTTATTTTCTCCAACAACAAATTGGATTACTCTTGGTAATCGATCAACTTTGTGTATCACCAAACAGATAGATAATTAGATAATTTGCATCAACCCTAAATAATAATAATAATAATAATAACTTTTTTATTTCACTAAAAACCGGTTTGCAGCGAAGGGCTGAATTGCTCTGGTATAATTACAATATTTATAAAAAAAGCTATTTACTAGAATTAATTACTCAATTACTTAATTAATTAATTAATTATTCAATTACTCTTGTAATTGAATTTCATGCTGGTGGAGCTAGATTTGAGATTGCTGGTGTATTTTTCCAGAAAGTTATTTATCGTCAAGAATGACGTTGAAACGCTTTTTTTCTGGAAGCGGTCTTCAAAATCGGGGTGCGCATTATATGCGGGTAAATACGGCAACCATTATACAAATAACTATTAACATCAAACGTTTCTCTTACCTAAAAAGCAGATCATAAAGCAAAGAACTGATAATCCAATAGTTCTCATGTTTGATCTCCCTTCAAACTTGCTAACTCGCTTAGGAGGTGTTCTGTCAAAAACAAAAAATGAACAAGATAGTTTGTAGGTGATCAAAAGGTACTGCAAGAACTTCGCTCATGATAAAACACAATAAAATTGAATTATCGTCAATATTGGCCAAAATGTAAGTCTTCAAACTATTGAGATAACGTTAAATTGTCAACCTTTTACCTGAACATTTTTGTCAATCCGCAGATCATAATTATCCTCCGCTGCATGTGTGAGATCTCTCCCATGATTTTTTCATTTAACAAACGGCCGGAGAATACTAGTTTGCAGGAGGTTAGATCTACAGTCGAGATCCACGGTTTCAATTCGATTTGGCGAAATAGTTTTACTTAAGTCATACTGGTGAAGGTTCAAGCAACCTTGGAATTCTACTTGGCACTGAAAACAACTTGAACTGAATAGGCAAAGGACAAAAAATTCAAAGCTGCACTCTTTGTTCATGTGAAGAGGCACGTGAAGTATACAACTCATTTTCATGGAACCGTGAAGGTGACGAATTACAGTGCAGATCGTGGAGAGCGAAGCTATCTAAGCGTATTGGTTTTTCAACTGCCGACAGACGATCAGTCAATTGATTCATATTTTACTGACTTGCAAAGCCTAGAAAAGAAATACAACTTTACATCGATAACTGAGCGATTGGTCAAATATCAAATCATTTGTGGTCAGTGGTTACCATTTAATATCATTACAGTAGGTTTTTGCCTTCGGACACAGCTTTCTGTGTGTAACAGACCAAACATAGCATAACGATCGCCAGAGAAGAAAATAGGAAATATGATTACGATCAGTGGAATAAGAAAATAGAGAAACACCTGTTTTTTTTACCAAGCTTTTGCAAAAGAAAGAAAACTTAAACTGTGAAATCAACTTCTCACCTTCTTTTTTAGGCGTACGGCTGCTAAACTGAGGTACAGGAGAAGTGAGGATTAGTGACAGGTTTACAGTTAAATAAGGGTCGAATTATGCAATAATTCATTGTCTGTACCACATTATAAAAATGTTTCGGACAAGCCTAACACCTGAGTGAACAAATGAGTTGGGTAAAGTACAGCTGCCAAAAAGCTGTGCAAATCCATCCAGTGCCAAACTGAATACACTATTGTAATACTTATACTGTAAAGGTGACATTTTATCTCAACTGTACGTTGCTTTCAGAAGACTTAACCACCTTTTAACGCCTTTTTCAAGATATAAAAAGAGTTAACATTTTGGACCTTAGAAGCACAATTCTACAGCTGATAGTTATCATATTTATACCGAAATATTTTGGTAATATGGAAAACTGATCTCATGAGGGATGTGAGTGACTTTTAGAGTAAAATTTGGCGTGTTGGAGTTACTATCTAGTGGACTAAATCCAGCTCGTCTGTCATCGAAGGACTGACACTAGACTCTTCCGAGCAATAATTTGAAACATCATGAAACATCCTACACTTTTCAAATCATCTTAAAGGTTGTTATCTATTTAATGCTAACTCCCTCAATCCAAGAGGGGAAGAAGTGAATACTTAAGGCAGCTGACAAGTGCCAGACATCACCTTAACTGTCATATCCAAACAAAAGTCAGACAAACTTATTTTGTTAATGCAAACGAAATACCAACCTTACATGGGAGATTTACATTATGATAGCAGACATTTATTTCCTATACCAAAGAAATCTAAAATAATCATAAATACTAAAGTTCAAGAGACTTCGAACAAATGTATAATGTTTATTAACTGTTTCGGGAACAGCTAACAGGATCTTTTTCTAGAAACTATTTTGCACATGCACTGTTTACGCTTCGTCGTGGTAGTAGGCTTGAAACCAACAGATTCCGAGTTGAGCTCGCGGTTAACCCGTTTCCAACTTTTTTCCTTCTCTATAAAGTGAATTAATACATTTTTTATTTCTCTTTTTTCACTTTAAAACGGAACAATATCATCCAAGTCTATAGTAGAATGCGAAAACGTTATAGCATATAACCACACGTATGATGCAAACAATTTGCACAAGCGCAATTTAAAACTTCCAAATTTGAACATGAGCACAATCTCTTTCTTCTAGAATATATGAATATATAAAACTCTGTGATGCAAACAATTTGCACAAGCGTAATTTAAACTTCCAAATTTGAACATGAGCACAATATCTTCCTTCTAGAATATATTGCTTCTGGTTCCCACAAGCACCACTTTGTGTGACCACAGGTATACAAGTTCAGTTGATCACAAATCTTTCCGTTTATTCTGTTTATTACTGTGTATGAAGAATAAATTTTGAAAGAAAAACATGTTGCCATGAATGGGATTCGAACCCACGTCCCCCTCATTACTAGTCGGGTATGTTACCACTACACTACCGCGACAACCATGCTGGCAACATATCTATATTGCGGAGTGTTGACGTTTACGTGAGTTTTCCCGGGCAGTTTTTCTTTCTAGGGTTGGATGGGAAAGCCTATTATAACTCTTAACCCTTAAACTGGCAGGGGGGCTTCGTTGAACCCCCCTTCCCCCCTCGGTCTTTTTGGTCTAAAATTTTTACCCCTTGACCAATTGCCAAACGCTTTTGCACAACTGTTTCTCGATAATGAAGACATCTTCTGACACTAATTAAGTGACGTCAGCATTGATGACGTCATCATACTAATTGATGGAAAATAGAGTTTGCTGTCAAACTTTTGATTTTTTGAATAAAAACGATTAAATACTCGTAGTTATTCATACATTTCTACTTATATCATAGTTTTGGCATATATTATGATGTTTCCTAGCTGTTTCCAACAAATCTCTTAATATTAAGCAAATTTTCAAAAATCGAAAATCCAAGATGGCGGCTATCGGCGGCCATCTTGGATTTTTTGTTTGTTACCATGGCAAAAGCGGCTAATTAAGTGATGATTGTTACTATGCAAATTAATTAGTAGGTCATGCACTAATTGCATGCCCAAGGGCATGTGTTGAATCTCAGCAGTTTCAAAAATCTTGGGGGGGTCAACAAACACCCCCCCCCCCCCCCCTCCTTGCCTGTATATGTGTGGCAAAATAGCCTGCCAGTTTAAGGGTTAATAGATAAGAGGCGTCTATTGAAGAGAGGCATTTATTTTTACAAATGGTAGCTTTCAGCTTCTTAAACAACGCCTTTTAAAATTTCTTATACACACGCACAAAAATGCTAACAAGACTACCTGCTATTAGTTCAGTTTAACTAAACAATGTCAACTTTGATAGTTGACATGACTGCTGAAAGACTTTTTAAAGGAGAGATACCTGGCCTATTTTGACTTTGAACTCTTACAAAGCACAATGCCAAAACCCAAGTTGAAGAGAACGTGTTGTTAAACTAACTTGCGATATTTAAGGCATCTCGCGCTTGTTTTAGTGCTTTATCTTTGTCGTTTTCGGCAAGGCGTTTAAAGTTTTATTATGGAACAGTTCTTTAGTGATGTATCACTAAGGCCTAGTTTAGATACGGGGTGTTTAACGAGGCGTTTAATAGAGAATGGGCGTTAATTAGATCATTTACGGTATATGCTTATTGTGGACCACCGGTCGTGACTAAAACCACACACGAGTGCGAACATGAGTGAACACAAATGAACACGATTGAACACGAGTGAACACAAATGAACACGAATGAACACGATTGAACACGAGTGAACCCGAGTGAACACGAGTGGACACAAATGAACACGATTGAACACGAGTGGAAAATATAAAAAAAAAATAAAAATAATAAAAATAATAAATAAATAAAATAAATAAATAATTAAATAAAATATAAATTTATAAGTTTAAAAAATAAAAAAAGTTAAAACTTGAAAAATAATTTGTTTAAAGTACATATTACGGTGGTATTAAAAGGAAACGCATTTAACGTTCCAACTGACCCTGGTCCATTTTGGCGCAAAAAAATGCTGAGATATTTACGTCATTGTATCACGTGCAGTACTTTTACCACACTATTTGGGATAATTCGGGGGGGAATGAGGGGAAGGGGTATAAGTTTTGAAGGCTCTCCGACTTCCTTTCACATTTTTTCCTTTTCAGTTTTCTTTCCACTCTACACCAACTTCTTAACCAAAACAAATGATAAGCGCCCTGTCAATGAAATCACTGGTAACCATTTTCAGTTTCTGATGTCAATTTCCGCAAAATATATTATCTGGTGTAAACGAATACACTCGATATCCCAGCGATGATATTACTACATGGGTCCTACATGAGAAACGTTCTTGTTGGTAATAAAAACTAAGCCATTTAAACCAAGCAATGTTGTGTTCGTTTTGCTGGGCCTTTGACGATCAGTACACTAACATAAGTGGACAGTTTTCAGTTTATGATTACATGGTTTTCTTTGTTTTGATAACAAAATGGATTTTCATATTTTATAAAAGTTTAAAAGTCTATAGAATCACAAAAGGCTAAAATGTTTATATATTGTTTTTATTTTTACATAGGTCTTTAATATTATAATTATAAAGTCATAATAGGTGCTATTTTTAAAAGGATTAATTATATAACGTTAAATTTTCCTGAGCATAACGAAGTAACAAAAAACTGAAAGAAGCTAGTAGGGAAGTACCTAGGTCAGCCGAGTGGGATCCGGACATGATAAATGGATGGCACAGTAGACTTCGGTTATCCGTCAAATTCTCTAGGGAAATGGGCAACAAAGTTCACGATAACGGCAGTTCGACTTAATATAAATTTTTACTTACACTGCAACAATGCTTCTTAAATTTTGACAAAGAATTAATCATTTTCACTGCAAAATTTCAAAAACATAAAATAAGCACTGTTTTATTACGTACCATAATAGGCAATTTAAACAAATTGTTTTTATTTTTCAAGTTTTTACTTTTTATTAAAATTTTGAATTTATTTTTTAACTGAATTTTTTATTTTTTTATTTTTTCAACTCGTGTTCACTCGTGTTCGCACTCGTGTGTGGTTTTAGTCACGATCGTGCACCACCTATTAAAGTCAATTATGTGAACTACGTATGTTGTCTTTGAATTACATTATATTCAGGAAGTCACTTGAAAATCAAAAATCTTTTCACTGATCACGGAATATGATTTCGTTTGGGGCATCTTTGGGAGTTATCATGCAAAGTTAGTCGTTCATTTTTTAAAAACTGAAATTGCAAAACAATCCATTTCAACAAATCAGAAAAGGGTGCTTGGTTAATTAATTAATCTTTGTTTTACTTGACAGAAGTAGTCAGCCTTTCCCGGCTTTCAAACAAATTCCAGCCATGCATTGCCATGACTGTGGGATTAGCTCGCATGATTTATAGCATTTCAACTGTGACTACACAAGTATATGAAGTGCAACCGACTCGTCGCCTCAACGGTCAGTGAGTTAGGATTGTTTAATAAATTGGACATGTTTTTGTAAGGCATACATATAAACATCCACTAGGAGGTTAATAACGCGGCACAAAATCAATTGCAAAATAAGGTGCCATCAGTACCGTCCCAGCTGTTTTCCTTAGCAGAAATTTATACCAAGTAGATAGGGTGAAGGTGAATAGAAATATGCAAATGAAAAAAAATCTCTGAAATTATACTAGATCTATTCAGGTTGCTAGCTTGAAAAAAAAAGCAATTTGCTTGCATGGATTCCCAATTGCTTTCGAAATATCTACAAAGAAATCGATCGGTAAACAACCACTCATAGAAAAGCAGAAGAAATTATCTAACGTAGAACAGAATTTAGGAGTATGTGGCTCTAAGGTCCGGTTATCCAAGCAAGGTCTAAACTGTATCCAGTGTCTAACCCAGTAATGTTTCCAACACCTGTTTTGAACAAGGGATGAGCATCAGATAGGAGTTCTGCAACGATTTTTCTATGCACAACGTCTGATCAAGGGGCCGGGTTCACTATTTACCACAATGCTGGTAAAAGTCATCTTGATATGATTTTGGAGAACGCATGTACAGCTACTTGGATTATCGTTCAACTTTCTTTGTTTGAACTAAATATAAACATGAAATTAAATGCTTATAATGTAAAACTTGCAAATAATCATAAAGGTTGCATTTTTGTCATCGATGTTATATTGAAACCCATCCTTAAAGGAAACAAATTTTATTGCCTTAAGAATGATTACTTTCAGTAGCATAAACAAACCAAATAAAGCGTTATGAAAAATATAAGTAAATGTTTTTGTCCCTGCGTGTCAACTCGAACGTTCGATAATCGAACTTAATCGAACTCAATCGAACGATTGAGTTCGATTAAAGTTCGATTGAGTTCGGCAACCGAACAAAATCGAACTCAAACGTTTTGTGAGTTTGATTATCCAACAATCGAACATAATCGAACTCGAAAAGGTTCGATTGTGTTCGAAAAGGTTCGATTTAGTTCGATATTGTACGATATTGTTCGATAACCAACAAAATAAAACAAAATAAACAGACGTTACATCAACTTTACACACACTCCAGCAAAAGCAATCGAAAGGTTCGGAAATCGAACGTTCGATTTCGTTCGATTTGCAAAATGTTCTTGTCCCGGCGTGTCAACTCGAACGTTCGATAATCGAACTTAATCCGAACGTTCGGAAATCGAACGTTCGATTTCGTTCGATTTGCAAAAATTTTTCTGTGAGTTCGATTTTGTTCGATTACGTTTGGTAATCGAACATCATCGAACGATTGAGTTCGATTTAGTTTGATTACACGCTTTATTTTTTATAAGAACAATTTTATAAGAACAACGAGGCTCAAATTTGCCCAAAAATTAAGAACAAGCTAAGAACAATTGAAGCTCCGTCGGCTTCAGATACAAATGTAACTGCAAGCTTTTACTGAAAAACACAACACATCACGTCATTACATGTGGCGTATCATTGTTGGTCTTTCTGCAGTTAGAAACACTGAGTGAGCAGAGAAGAAAATCAAAACTGTGCCGTACGTATTTTATGACAGTGCCGAAGTGTATATACGGCAATAATAAACCTATGTGTATTTGCGGTGATAATTGACACGATGGAAACAAGAACAATTTAAGAACAATTGAGGCTAAAATTGTGCAAATACTTATAAGAACAACGAGCCTCGGACAAAATTTACTGGTTCTTATTAAAAAAAAAAGCGTGTAAGTTCGATTGAAAAAAGGTTCGATTTCGTTCGAGTTGACAAGCGCCGGGTTTTGTCGAATGTTGACAAATAACTCAACAGGATCAAGCAATAATAGCTAAGCAATTTGTTTTGTAATTCCGATTTGAGATATTTTAAACTTCGAAAACCGCAAAGTTTCAGTTTTGATAATTGGGTAATTACACGTAAATGTCTATGGCATCGTCCATAACCAAGCACTCGAAGTATGTTAAACTAAATTCTTGTTATTTCTAAACACAGCTTGTTGATTCAAGTCGATTGCTACTAAATTCCACAACATGCCACACAGGGCCCTTCACAAAGACACATATTGTAGAGAACAACATTTTCAACAATGACGAAAGAATAAAAGCAGCTTTAAAAATACACAGGAGTAAAAATTCATGTCTAAAAATGTTCGTCCCCTGATGCGAAAAAATGCGTAGCTCCAGGGTGAAAGAGTGTCTAAAGTGTGGTTACTAAGTTAGTTCCTGCACTAGTGACGGTACACTTCTGATCTTAATATCACGACTGATAGCTTGGTAAAATGAAACTTTTGATTCATTTGTATTTTATGTGGCTCTGGTGCACGTGCCTTCGCTGTTTGACGCATGCTATTAGGAATGGTAAGTGTCACTAAACAACGTGCGATGCCAGGTTTAATTTCGGGAAGCTTTACTGAGTTATTTTGATATATATTCCGCACTGATAACTTTAAAACGTTGCACAACAATTGATGCGTTATGTACACTGGTACAAAAAAACGAAACGGTTTCTTGTTGATATAAATCAACTTCAACTCCCATATCGATCTTCATTCAAGTTCTGTTAGCAAAATCATGAAATATTTTCGTGAAAGAACACTTAACGTTCTCACGTATTTTATAAGAACAATACTGCTTCTAAACACATGCCTTTACAGTACAACCGTTATGCTCCCTCGGGCTAGTTAGCTTTTGTACAAAATTAGAGAGTCTTCTGTCGTTTTAGCAAAATTAAAAGTTTTTTAAGCCTCGGTCAACGAGCATACAAATACAAATACAAATATCTTTATTAGGGCCGTGGTCACACTTGAACCCCCGAGTCATACCTAGCACGATTTTTCGGAGAGTTTACTTTCGTCGTGCTGAACGCGCGTTAACAAATGACGAGCTGTCATGAGAGTGTCAGGTTTTAAAAATAGATAACATGTCATTCAGAATCGGAGCATGCGACAACAAAAATCATGGACGAACTCGAGAAGCAATTTTTTTCCTCATATTCTTAATTTGATGACTCTCTTCTTTGAGGGGACAGCGAAACAGGCGAAGGAGACGCATTCTAAGGTTTGCTATGCTAAACAGAATGAAAATTCGTAGGCGACAGCAAATTTCT
>JAOBYH010059667.1:0-11922 GCA_025403525.1 Umimayanthus kanabou | reverse complement strand
CAATGACTATAGACTCGTTTTCACAGGAATAGCCTCGACTTGATGCTAAATATTCATAAATTCCAATGTGGATATGACCTATTTACAACTCTGTGTATTGTTTGCGATTCAGATCTCGCCGGTATTTATGTAGATTTAACACCAAGTTGAGGTTGACCCTGTAAAAACGAGTCTACAGTCATTGTAATCAGCACCAACTGGGAATAGGAAACTGGTCTATTGCGTTTGACACTGTTAGCATGATTTTAGTATTTATTGATAAAAAAAAAGTAACTTAAACAAATGACATTGAGTGGTAGGTCCTTTACAACACGACTACACGCTTTTTTTATAAGAACAAACTTTATAAGAACACCCAGGCTGAGATTTGCGATTTAGAACAAGCTAAGGACAATCACCACGCTGAAATTTTGATCCGAAAAATTTATGAAATTTATTTAATCCTTGTACGCAGATTGAGATGTAGATGTATATAAAGACGTGTTAGAATTAGCTGGGTCATCAGGCGCTGGAAGAGTGATAAGCAAGCTCGTGACGTTCGCGGAGGCTGTATTGACAGTTTCAAGTTTTTTCGCATACCGATGGATGAAACAATAGCAAACAAGTATCTGTTAGCGCCTTTTTGTTCCAGGCAACTAATCCACTGTTTGGAAATATCAGGAATTTAAGAACAATTTGAGGCTGAAATCGCCAAAAAATTAAGAACAGCCCAGCCTCAGCTGAAAGTTACTGGTTCTTATAAAAAAAAAAAAGAAGCGTGTAGCTCATTACACTGGACCGCAAGCGTCCTAGCGCTAGCGTGGGTGCGAAAGCAATTTTTATCTTGTGTTTTACATGTTTCGAACTGAATCAAGAAAATGAATTTATGCTGTTTCGCACCCACACTAGGACCGCTTGAGGTCCGGCATAATGAGGCTAGCCATGTGTTGCAAAGGGCCAATTAATCTTGCATAACTGATTTATTCAATGCACGTACAGGATTTTATCACGAGTTAAAAATGGCTGCCATTGAACTTTTAAGCTTTCTGTTTAAACCCCCATTGTTTCTTTTTGTGCCTGTCGTTTTTTGCCAGCATGTACAAAAGAACAAGTTCTTATGAATCCGGTTTCAAAACGTTCCCTGTCAATTCTGGTGCATCGGAGGTCTTCTAATTCTGCAACGACATATAATTTAATTAACATCCAAATAGAGCTTCTTTTTCCATCAAAACGAGCAATAACAATTTAATACGATTTTCCCATGTGCATGTAGCTGTCTAGAAAAAGGCGGCATCTATGAAAGCCAATACAGAGCACTCAAGGAATTGTGGGATTCCTATAATTTACGTTGCATGAAACCTATTTACCGGCACACGAAGCAAAATTAGTTAAAAGCTATTTTGGTAATTTAGGTCAATACTAGCATGACAATTAGCGAAATCACTTATGGAGTGTAAACTTCCCTATACAGTGTAAGTACGACTTCGTGAAGCCTATTTATTTTGATATTTTCCGTTTATGCCACAACTGACAAATCTGTGAACATAACTTTTCTTTTTAAACGGCTAACGAAGGGATATCGTTTTGCACAATCAATTTATAAATCGATATCTAGACAATGAAATCCAAACCTGGACTTTGCGTTCCTTAGTTCAAAACTGTCAAAAATGTTATCAAGGATTGAAATCCGAAGGGTAGAGATGAGACTTTGCAACTTCGAAGTGCAAAAATGTATCTAAAGATGTATACCGAAGCACTGCAATTCTAACTCTAACAAAAAAAACATCAATATATCTATATTTAGTTAGAACCTCAAATGGTTACCATTGAAGCAAAAGTTTTTATTTTATTTTTTTTTTGCTCAAGCAGCTATTTTTAAAACTAAGCTATGCTCACGAAACATGTTCTGACTGAACACAAAAGAAAACCCCACCTGATGCAGCGGTTGATAAGTCGTCACGAGATACAAAAACATCGCGTTAAGAAACAAATTCATGATGACCAGTACCTTTAACGTGCCTTCGTTCCTTGGCCCTATATGGAACTTTGACCAGTTGAGTTTCTATTTAATACTAGTAAACTATATCAGAATACAATGATAACCTTCCTTTTATATGGGATTGTATGAATTTTATCTGTAATACTTGTTAAGACTTGTGTTCAAACACTCACCATAGGTAACAATGATTTACCAAGGCAAAAAAAGAAACTTATTCAATAAGTGTAAAAATTTTAGAACAAAACGCCAATGGTGATGGGGTCAGTGTTTTAATAGGTGTATGAAAATAGACATGCAATAAGAATACTTTGTGTCGACCTTAACTCGAAAGGGTTTCGTAACGGTCTATAACCAAGTTAAAATAAACCTTACTTGGTCCATTGTTCTAGAAAAATAGCAAAATAATCTCATGCAGAATATTAAGCTAATTCTTATTTAGTCCAGTTTTTGTCACCTTATAGTTGTTAATTTTAATAAATTTCTTCTGATGACAGAGAATATAGACAATTTTGATTTTTGCTCGCAAACACCGCTGCAAGTATAGTTTGACGTATGATTTTGCTTGAAACACTACTGCACTAGCAACCCCATCAATTTGAAACATGTCCCAACTTTGTTCAGTTAGAATTACTAATGTCGAGTACACATAGTCTTAGACTCCACTGTCGGACAGTGTTGGTATGTGGCCTCTCTCCTTGTTCCACATGTAAACAGTATTGGTCTTTGACCCCTCACAAAATTCCACCATTCAACAGCTTTGATCTGTGAGCTTTCTATAACCTATATATGACATTACTTAAGAAGACTTGATCCAAGTGTATAAGAGTTAATTTTAGTTGAAAACACTATTTCACTGCATTATTAATTTGAAACATACATAACTTAATAGTTTCCCTAAATATGTCCTTTTCTTGCCGTAAGGGATCTATGTGAACTCCACAGGGTTTTTTAACCTTACGCTATTCAGTTTTTTAAATATTTTCTTATTCGTACTATTTAGTCCTTTTCGAAAAATTGGAAGAAAGATACACTTAAACTTGTATGGGACGAGAGGGAGGCCCTTAGAGATGAGCTCCGGTATGCCGTACTTCCAACTGTGAGAAATGAGCAGTTAAGAAGCTTTTGTTAATAGATGCCTCTTCAAATTTCTTTAGTATAATTTTAAGAGTATTTCTGAAAGTAAAAATAAGTTTTTGTCATAAGTGCTTAGTATACTTTTATACATATAATATAGTTAGTATCAGTTTGAAAATGCTTACAAATCATCCTCTGTTTAATTACCGTATCAAACGTTTTATCGACAGTATTTTTTCCTGCTGCGTGACAAAATTGAAAACTCCAAATTCAACTGCTGAACAGTACAGCAATCATATTTGTTATAAGGATATAAATTCAATACAGAAGATGAACAACAGTATAGTTCCTATTCAAAATTGTAATAAAATACATTATAACGTTTGTCAATTTTCATTTTTTATTAGAAAATTTCCCTTTAAGCATTCTTAATAGATCAGTATTATTATTATAATACACATGATTTCAAAGTCACATCTCTTACATGTCTATAGCTCATAATAAAGACCTTTTGTACTATAACTTTACAATCTTTGTGTGGTATTTCGAAAGATTCATTTTTTTGAAAATACAGGCTACTGCAGGTGCGTATTCACTTGCCGTAGCGCATCAAGAAAATACATCAAAGAATTGAAACCTGTGGGATGTTCCAGTCGGACTTTGCACTATAACCATATTTGGACCGCTCGTGTCTTTAATTGACTCCAGCTCAGAACTACTAATCTAAGAGTATATATCCATACAGAAGCTTTGATATAATGTTGATAATTATTAAAATTATCTAAGATATCTTATGACGGAAATCAAGAGAGATAAATACACTTCTTTTAAACAGATACATCAATTGCTGAAATCGCCATACGGCATCAGAAATGAAATTCAAAATGGTTCTTTTAATGTTCTTTGTGTCAAAAAGGTCTTCTTAAGTTTTAACTACTGATAGTGATAAACGTTGTCAGGATACAACCGGATACAATGAGGACCTATGCAGTTTATTGGAATGTCTGTAGTGTTTCCTTTGCAATTATTGCTTGTGTGCTTGCTCAAAAACTCAAGACGATGAACATCCAGGCAACAAATTTACTTAGGTCAAAAAGAACTCTCGTTATTTTTGTTTTAGAAAAATTACGAAAGATAAGTACTCAATCCAGCGTAGAGTCATGCATACATAAATTTGAGCTTGAACTAACTTAGTTACATTTATCTTGAGTTCATATCAAACTTTGGTGAATTGATACTAACAAAACATACTTGATTTTGCTTGAAACTCTGTACATTTGATAACAAAAAGGTATCATTCGAGGTCAATGACAATGTTTAAAAATTGTTGAAAGAATTTCGTAAGTTCCACATTGACTAAAATGTACAGGCAAAGTTTAGGCTTCCGTGATGTAATTTCTAATGTTCTGGAAGTAATTTTCGGCGCTTGACATTAGCGATCGCAAGATTTCATAAAACGTATTTTCGAACAGAATAACGAATTCTAAATTTAAAATGGGGTTCGTTTTGCTTCCCCTAAAGTAAGTTCAAAATCAAAGGCGGAGATACGAATTTACATTCGCGGTGTATTTCAGTTCGTTTTTTAGGCCCAGCGGTCAATTCGCTTGAGTAGTTAAGCTAAAACAAATGGCTTAGAAAAATTAATCTCAATATATTTCGCAAGAGTTGTTTAAAATAGAGTATGAAAGAATAGAATACCTTTACTTTAACGTAGTTTGGTGTAGTGCAATATTAAATTTAACTTTAAATGCTTAATTATTGCTTATCACGACAGGCAAATATGCGAGCAAGAACTGTAAAATGACTGGAACTTTTAGCATTGTCACTTACTGTTAAACAATCTTAAACAATACAAACAATAATCATCGTGGCAAAAATTCAAAAACGACAAAAATATTATTGCACAAAAAGAAATTAAGTATAATTAGTAGCTTTTAACGTTACCAACGATTACTTGAGGGGTTCAGTTCCAGTGTACCTCTTAAATCTTCTTTTAAAGTTGTCTGATTTTTTACAACTATTAAATTCGCTTTTACAACCCGCAGCTGGATATGATATCCTAGACATTGCAATAATTAATTTTAAAACAAAGGTTAATAAAACAAAATGACATTGATTAATTAATGTTGCATCACTGATTTATTCAGCGCACGTACGTATGGCTTATTACAGAGTAAAACGCCACTAAGCTTTCGAACTTAGAACTGTATATTTATATATTAATCCAGTATATTTCGTTTGAGATTTTCCTTTACTATTTTATGTATGGTTTTCAATAGTTTGTATAACGTTTGTATAAGTTTTATTATGCATTCTATTTCCAGGTCCTCCTGACTAAAGTATTTGTCCTGGTAAAACTTAAAAATCAGGATTACTATCTTGGCATTAAAATGAAGTACATTCCACTTTGACTTTATGTTTTGAGGAAACTGACATGTTGACATTTTGTCTTTACGAGTAATATCCTGTAGCGGTATTTCCTCTTTGTTATTTTCCGTGGATAGTTTACAAGTCTACTATTAAAATTGTTCTTGTTTGATATTTTCAGTCAACTAATCAATCAATAAACCAATCAAGTACTAAGCAAACACTCAAACAATAATGAACCAATAGTCATTATTTAAGAAGCATAAACCCAATCTAAAACATAGACACAGTAATTTTCTCTTAATGTTTTTTGGAAAATCATTCCGAATTGAAATTTCTGCATTTCTTTTGCTTTATAACAACAATCCCCCAAAATCATTATAATAACAATAACAATATTAATAATAATAATAATAATAATAATAGTAATAGTAATAATATAAGAACAATAATAACTTTCATTTTGTCATGGTAACTATCAGCTAAAACTAATCTCCCGGGAGGTCCTTAGTTAAAAATACATCCATAAATAAACTTCAAAACTTTAAATGTATTATCAACATTGAACTTTCACAAAAACAGGTAAGATTCTAGGTATAAAATGTTCAAAGGTATTAAAGTGATTACAAGACAAACTGTTTTAAATTTGAAGGTGTAGTGGCGTTTAATCTGATAATGAAGTCTTGTACGTGCTTTGAATTAATCAGAGAAGCAACATGATTCACGGGATGTCATTTCTGTAGCAACGATTGATTATAGCTAGCCGTGACTAAACAGTATCAAACTGAGCTACGGTTGTGTAGGAACTGATTGTCAAAGATCCAGCCAATTCTTAGAAAATGGAACACTCAGTAAGGACATCAAGAAATCCTACACATAATGGTCTACAACCTTAGTAACTGGACAGAGGCTTTTATATTTCTCCGCTCTAAAGTGTTCCTTACTTTCGGACGTTGACTTGTTTCAAAATGAGATATATTATTTAAGGTTAGTTAACAATGTGAAACATTCCAGTCATTTTCCCGCCCTTGGTACAATAAAGGGTTATACAAACACTAATGCGAAATCCGTTGTGAGGACTCTTATAGATCATTACTCCATTCTTATGTCATTCTTCGACCTTATCAGTTAAAGCGAACTAATCTCTTAGGCTAGAAAATTAATATAGATCACCACGAATGCGAAATCGCCTTTTTACACTGCAGAGTTAGAAATTCCTATCTTTGCACTGCAACCATTGCAAATTGGAAACATTCCCCGTGAATCATTTATCTTTCTAGAACCAAAAAAGGTAACTATTTCTGTTTGCAGTAAAAATTTGTTCCATTAAGGTTTAAAAACAGATTCGTGTCCTTTACTCGATACAAGGTCCACTGGAAAAAAGTTTTAAGAAGCATTAAAGGTTCCAAACGATGTAAAGACATTCTGGTCGTATCCTTTTGACGGTTCAGTTTTGTCTGATGTGCATGAAAACTCAAATTAATAGTTATATATACATATTTCAGATCAAATTAATGTAGCTTCCCTCTAGGTACTCTCCAAAAAGACATTTCTTCTGGTACTTTTACATTGGAGCAAAAATCGATATTTTTCTGTGAATTCAAATGGAAATCTGCTATCCTTGAATCAGCAGAGAAACTTAGTGGAAAGGCTGTAGCTGTGAGTTAAAGCAACAGTTTATATCACAAATTTCACTGAAAGGTTCTTTTCGATTGCTTCGTAAGTAGCAGTATTTTTTTTTTTGGTGTTACTGAGATTTAATCTCGGGTTCTTTTAATTCAGATCTCAGGTTTCCTCATTCGAAACGATTGCTTAGTTTTGAACACCCGTTAGAAATTGGTGCCGGGTTGCTCTGAATGGGATTGCAGCAGTTCAGCTAGTTTAGCAGACAAACCTCGCCACTGAGCATCAAGTTGACAGGTAATTTTGCACTCCTTTGTCAATTAACCTCCTGCCGAAATCATTGCATTCAATGGGTCAACATCGCCGGTTTTTAAACTTGGATAAAGTTAATTGTGCAATTTGTCCGTTTCTACATTTTGGTGAGAGCAACAACTGGATGGATTAGAAAGAAATTCATAATTCAGAGGGTTGTCTAGCTTTGCTTTGCTTTAGGAAGCAATACATCCAAGAATGCGATGTCTATTGAAGAATGTTTAGAAAATCTACGCCTGGCTACTATTGTCTTTAACTTACTGAACGGAACGATCCAAACCAATTTTAAAATCTTTCTAGGGCAACGATTTGCAAAGTCGGTGTCACTATATATGAAATTCGATTTAAGATGCGGAGTGAAATAATATAAAATGTGAATCTGCAATATTCTATTCTAGAAATTTTGCAGTATTAATTATAATAAATGTTCAATTTCGCAGTGCAAAAAAGAGAATTGGCAGTATTGTAGTTCAATAGACCAATTGTAACTTTGCAGTTGTGGATGCGAATAAGCAACTTTGCACTTAAAGATACGAAATCGCAAAAGTGTAGTTAAGGATGCGAGTTAGCAACTTTGTAATTAAAGATATGAATTTGCAATTTTGTAGTGCAAATATATAAAGGTAAAGATACGATTTTACAACTTTGAAACTAAGGAAACGAATTAGAAACTATGCAGGAAAATTTATGAATTTGCAACTTTGCAGTGTAAATATATGAAGTTAAGATATCGGCAACTGTGCAACAATGCAGTGTCAAGATGCGAATTCGCAATTTTGCCTTTGAAAAGGGTAAATTGCAGCTTCGTCCTTACAGTCCGAAGCTGACTGTGGCTTGCAAACACATTCAGTAATTCTTGATATACAACAATACTAGATGTTGAAACACTGACGAAAGGTAGTACTTGCGACTGCCTAGCAACATACTTCAATTGAACGGAACTGTACAAAGCAAAACTAGTAAAAGACTTGAGATGATTACGTTGCTGTTTTAGAAATAATAACGATTCTGCGTGTAAATTTAGTGCAAAAATGTAAAATTGAGTGTAAGATGCGAATTCTAAACTTTGAAGTGGTAAGACGAAAAACCGCACCTATGCAGTACCAAATTGCGAATTCGCAACTGACTGCAACTCTAACTGTGATAAAAAGTAACCAATAATTGGTGCCTCAAACATCCAGCATTAAAACACAAGTTTTGATTCGATCAGCTTATAGGTATGTAACTGGGGATTTGGTTATGTATCGGTATTTCACGAAAGAAAGCAAAACAGACCCACCTGATGCAACAGTTGCCAAAGTCGCCATGAGACACAATAACATTATGTTGGGAATATAATTCATGACGACCCAGTATTTTCAAAGTTCCTTTGGTTGAGTAGTCTTAGAATGGTTTTTCGTTAGTCGAGTTTCTGTTGCTATAAAATCCGTCAGGAAAGACGGAGTCCTTTCCTCTCTATAGGGCTATTGCCTTTGTATTGAAGTTAGAGTTTGTGTTCACACACTTTACCCCTACTAAAAACAATAAATTTCCCAGGAGACAGACTTATACAATAGGTGCATGCTGAATTTAAACAAAATCTAAAAGGAGAAACATACCTGGGCATAGGCCTACTTTGACGACGGGGGTTCGTTAGGGACTTAGTCAAGTCAAAACTCATCTTGCGTCTTTTGTTTTAGAATAATGGTAAAAGATACTGAGTTAGAAAATTGAGCTATAATTAGCAAATTCTTTTGTAGCGAAATCATAGGTTTTTATTATATTTTTTGTATGGCTACATAGAAGATAGCTATATCATATTGTATTTAGTTTGGTTTAAAAGTACTTTTACGTTATATTAGTATATCGAAAATGACAAATTCATAATGTCTAGTTAATGTAGTGTGTATATGGTGTTAATTATAACTCCACCTTTGGCCAGAGTTGCTCTTCTACATGCTAAAGAAAGCAATGTGAGAGGTCACAAACTGTCACCCCTCGCATTGCTTCTTTTAGCTTATAGGTGAATCTTTCCTGACGTCATTTTTTACATTTTGCTTCACTAGCATACGCACTTACCGGAAGAGATAATCCTGCTAGATAAGAACTGAATTCAGAACCTAAAAAAGCCTTTCAAACTTACTTACAAAAAAAATTTGCAACTTTTTACGTTCAGTTTTTGAGAATTTATTGGCTTTCAAAAATACACAAAACAGCTGGATGGCAAAATCATTAATGAGCCATACGTTTGCTGTATAAATTCGAATTTTTAAACACGCGTCACACAAAATGCATTTAACATATTGGACTGAAATTTTCTGACAAAAGTTATCTTTCCAAGCCCTATCATTATTCACTGCTGATCATTTAATTGCTCAGTAAGAAACTAAGGAACGTATGCTAATGAAGCAAAATGTAAACAGTGACGTCAGGAAAGATTCGTCTATATACAACCACTTAGAATATATAAGTATTATGCTTCACTTTGCTAAAAAAGACTTGCATTAAGTATGCTATTTTTGTTTGCTTTGGAAAACCTTGCTCAAGATATATTATATTTTATTATGTTTTAACTGAAAGCGCTGTTACTATTACTACACTACAAATTCGAAAGATGCCCAATATATAACTTACGTTCACCAACGTTCATTTTCATTGTTTTAGATCTTTTTGCTTGGTGCAAGGGAGTTCATGCATATGTAAACCATTAACTTTGAAAAATAATTTTTTTCACCCTACACTTTTGTAAATCTTTGTATTACCTCATAATTATCATTTATTGAGTTCCGGAAAATCGTTGCAGATAAAATGCACTTTGACGTGTACGTAAATGACCGATATGTCATACTCCCAACGATGAGAGCTGCGTTTTGAATAAGTTTAGTGATATTAAATTACATCTGAAACTATAATGTGTTGCACTTATTTTAAGTCCTGGGTTTCGCTTTTTATGTTTTCTTTACGTATAGTATAATTAGCTTAATTATCAGCACGTTTAGAAACCCTGGGAAGATTCCTCTCTTCAATGCCGTATTAGTCAATTTAGCTACAACTTTCACCCCTGCTGTGTGAGGAAACGGGACTCTTCGCGAAGTAAATTCAAGTACTTTGCAACCCAATGAAATTTATTAGATGATAGTGGTTCCCGCTTTACTAAAACACATATAGTAGACAAATTCATATATATTTTTTTTCCATTTCAATGAGATAAGTAGTATAGTAGTAGTAGTAATAGTAGTAGTAGTAGTAGTAGTAGTAGTAGTAGTAGTAGTAGTAGTAGTATTGTTATTATTGTTGTTACATACCTAAAAGTCATACGACTACTCTCTGCCTGTGGCTCATAGTAAAGACCTTTCTAGCTTTACTCCGCTCTTACTACCTTTGTCGTTAATTCTGGAACAAACCGTTTTAATGTCTGTGGTTGCCGCAGACGCTCATTCACTTGTGGCAGCATATTGAATAAAGACGTCCAACTGAGATTTGATAGATGTAACTTTGACTTATATGTTCCAATCAGGCTTGGCCGTTATATTTTGGTCTCCGAAAGTCTGAATCTTCTTAACTCTACCGTAAAATAATATATATTATAACATATTAAATGCCAAACTACAAGGCTACAAAATTTGCAATCCTTTCACATTGGCACGATAACAGAGAAGAAGATTACATAACCTACAGTAGGAACGTTTTTATGGTGGTGTTTTTTGTGTTTCTTGTGCAGTTGTGCGACATAGGAACACAAAACATTGACTGACTTTCTATTACTGGTAAACTTTGCCGCGATACCGTCTGCAGAAATGCGAGCATCCTTTGCACCATACCTTGTGTATTCATTCAGCACCGCAGTCGCCACTCAAACAATGCTTGAATTTTCAACAAGAAGCGACAGACTTACTCAACATTTGTTTATTTAAACGTCCTTTTGGCATAAGTGTTACTCCAGACAAATCGCAAAAGATCCTGACTCATGAAAAAAATTGAGCGGTAACTAGTTCAGTTTTATCTATCAAAGAATCATAGCTTTGTATTTTAAATTATAGAGCTAAATATAGTATAAGTATTTTATTTCTTATGACGAACTTCACGGAATTTTTCCGAATTTCTCAGCGGGAGGTTCAGATCGTCGCCATCATGCTGTGTTCCGATTAGTAGGTCGATACGTAGTGAAGGAATATATAGAAACAGTTTTATCGACAGATAGCCTGTAGCTGAATATAAATCCAATTTTATCAATATTTTGTAGTTAATTAGAAATCCAGTTTTCTTGACACATAGTAGAAGAATATCTGTCTAGTTTTATCGATATATAATTGATGCCGACTGAAATAAATCAAATTTTGTCTTTATGTATTAGTTGAATATATACCCAGTTTTATCAACTTATAGTAAACCAGTTCCCTCGATAAATAGAATATAAACCCAGTTTTACGGTGTATGGTAGATGAATTTCATGATTTCACTGTTTCAACGAGATACCTAATCTACTTTGTTTTTTGTAAAGTTAACATGAAACTATTCAAGAGAAACTATCATGATTATTATTATTATTATTATTATTATTATTATTATTATTATTACTGTTATTATTA
>JAOBYH010059556.1:0-11925 GCA_025403525.1 Umimayanthus kanabou | reverse complement strand
TATTATTATTATTATTATTATTATTATTATTATTATTATTATTATTATTATTATTATTATTATTATTATTATATTTATGGTTTTTATAACATAAAGCGATAATCTTTTGGCTGGCCCAAGACGTTTCAAACTTGAATGCTACAAGTGCGTTTCAAGAGATTTTATGGACAAAACTACTACTGAGTTTGCTGTCTGTTGATGTTCATCAATAACATAGCAGTTTTTGCTTCTGAACTTTGGCCAAATGGACTGATTCTTTAACCAAGGTCGGCCTCGTGCAGGGCAGCATAATAGCTCCAAAAAGCCTTTTCGATATCTTTTATTGAAAATGCAATAGATGACGGGATTTACTGCTGAATAGGTGTATGTCAAGAAATGCGCCCCAAATATTAAATGTCTTGAATCACAGGGTCGCTCTGGATTAAATGCGAATACCGCAAAGTTGAATGGTACCCATGCCATTAGAAATAAAATAGTAGCGGTCGCTAGCATGTACGTTATCCGACTGTATTGCCTAATTCTCCGGTGTCTCACTCTTTCTTGCGAGGCGAAGTGAAGCGGACTTTTCTGACGTTGAAGGGAGACGATTATGGCCGAGTAGAGGCTGATCAGGAGTATGGAGGGCAGGATGGTGTAGACAACTAAGAAGCTAAAGAATTCAATCAGCTGCACTTTGTGGCCCTTTAGGAGCGGCTCCCATGTTGCCTGACAATACGGTGAGGTGTCTTTGCGAACGAGTCTGTACTTATAAAAGTATGTGGCAGGATACAGTGAGCCCGTAAACCAAGTGAAAGCGATTGCAGTGTAACACGCTTTCTTGCTGCTAATTGGCTGTCTCCGCATTGGAAAAACGATGCTAAAAAATCTTTCGATTGCAATTATAACAAGCGTTGTTACAGAAACAGTAATTGATATTGCTTCAGCAAAAGGAAGCATTTTGCATGTCACTGCGCCAAAGACTCCATCCACCATCCAAAGTCTTTCTGGAAAGTAGATGTCTTGAAGTCGTCTTGGTAATGCAAATACTGGCAGCAACAAATCTGATATTGCCATATTCAAAACAAAGAAGTTAATTATTGTTCGTAACTGGCTGTTTCTCCTGATCACGGCGATAACCAGAACATTACCAACAAAGGTGGAAATCAAGAGCACTGAGTAAGCCATGGTCTTGATGAGCTTAACGATGAACGAGTCAAGCATGTGATTGCAATCTTGCTCCAAAATGGACGCTTTAGACGAAATATTCATCTGCAAGAGAAAATATAAATAAACGTCAAACAAGTGCTATAAGTATTTACAAAAAAATTTTTTCTGCTTTGTCTAATATAAACTTGTGTTCTACATAGTACTTTTTTTTAGGAAATTACAAATATATTCTAGGTATGATAAAACACTTTTCCACTTCTTGTTATGATGATCCATTTTGTTCTCATTCAAAGCAATAGGTTTCCATATCATTTTTTTAATTCTGCCTTTTATCAACCAATATCAGGCATATATAGTTGGTAACAGTTGGCCTATATTCTATCATACTTTGTAAATTATATAACTCCTAATCAATACACTCTTTTTTATAAGAACTTTTTTTATAAGAACATGAGGATAAAAAAATGCCCAAAATTTAGGAAAATGCTAAGAACATACTCGAGGCTGAGGGAAGGCGAAGAACAATTGCTTTGTTGTTTTGATACTGTACAAAATCATGGAAATACTTTGTTTCTCGGCTAATGTTCGTCAGTGTAACATCGCCGATAGTGTTGTACAAGTACAAGTTTGTTTAAGATCATTTTTACTTTATTACTATGTTGCTTTCTTACCGGCCATGCTAACGGCTGATTAATAAAGCGTATTTATGCTTCCGGTTGGTTTGTGCGAATGGAAAATAACAAATGTACACCCAGTACTAACAGTTAAGTTTATTATAAAGAACGTTTTAATAAGAACATTTGAGGCTGAAATCCTCAACATATTTAAGATCACTCAACCTCAGCCCGAAAATTAGACGTTCTTTTAAAAACAAGAGTGTATTAGCCGGTTTAAGAGAAAATGTGGTTTTGTGATGCTATAAAACCAAAACATATGTCGAAAGAAAAATATAATAACTGTTTTCATTTCTCTACTAAACCAGTTAATGGCAAACGTTACATCATACCTCTCTTACTCGTTATTCCAAATTCAGAAAAAAGATAACGAACAAGATTTTCTTCTGATGTCCGACAAAACTATGAACAAATTGGGGAATCGACAAATCTCATTTTAAACAACTTTGAACTGGTATATATAATGTGGTGTAGAAAATTGCGCTGACTGTTTTGTAATTTTGTGTGTAAAATATCCTTAGCGGCCTAAGTAAATATTAATGACCACCAAACCTTTTTCACTTTTTGCCATTCGTTTGTACTTTTTGAAGAAACTTTGCACTCTGCATGTTAACATAAAGATAAACATTTTTAGTTAGGTTTTCTTGTTTTTAAAATGATGATATAGCATTTTTGAGAGGATCTTTTATTGGTTTTTACTGAAACCATCAATTGAATTTCTAATTGCAGTGATTACGCCAAAGTATTGTAGAAAGTTGCATTTTAATTTACGATATTTCAGTAGGAATGCCGGAAAAGACAGAAAACTACGTTTATCTATGAGATGTGCAACTTTGCATATTCCTTGTTGATACCATTTTTCTAGAAAACTGATAAGCCATTAATATCTACATGTAAGATTTTATTGCAGATGGCCTCTTTTCAGTGAAGCGACTGACGTCTTTCCTCATGATATTGAAACATAAAGTGGCTCCAAGCAACTAATACATCAAACAAAAAGTGAGTATTAAGTATTTGACAGGAGCTTGTCTTTGTCATTGAAATTGTACAACTGGAAACTCATTACCTCTAACAAAGCAACGACTCCTTTCGTCTAGTGCCTTACAAAACAGCTTGTTTCCTTTTCATTTCAAAAGATTAACAAAAAAACATTTCAGGTTGAGGACCTTGCATCCAACCTGTTTTGTTGTTTATAAGAACACTATACTTGGTTTTGGTTGGTTTGTCGTTCCAGAAAAGAAATGACGAAAATTGACGATAATTGACACTCCACCTCCTGTAATATGGCGAAGAAAACCCCTTGAAATGGTCCAATGAAGTTGTTGAAATTCTCTAATGAAACGGCCTGTAAAGCAAAGTTTATAAGGCCTTTTCTCCATGGATAATTATCTTTTTCGAAGCCAGGAAATAGTTTGACAGTTTCAGTTATTTTGAGAAAAGCATTTTTATGTCAGTTGTTTAATATTCTTTCTAACTACTCTAAGAATCTAGCAGTGTTTGTGCACGATAGAAAATACTAAATAATACATAAAAATCCCGCACACGTGCATGGCTAGAAATATTACCGTAGCAAAATATAGCAACTTTAACTCATCGCTTTTTTAAAATTTATTCAGTTTTTGATAAAAACTTGCAGTCAAGCCAGAGAACGGGCTGAATTCATTTGGACTGTAGCGTGGGTGTTTGAATACGGTTTCTGCTGCTCACACGTCAGATCAATCAAGCATATAGAGTTTGCAACGACTGGAGTGTGAAGCAAGGCAAATACAAAAAGCTCTTCTAGAGATGCAAAGTTAAACCAAGTAGAATAATTCGATTGGAGTGAGAGCGGCTATGAATTCGACTGTTTCAAAACTTTCAGTATAAATAACTCAGGACATACCTCTCTGCTCATATTCATATTCATGTTCCTGTTTTACTCGACAATCCCCCAAAACTGTCTTAATTTCTAGCGGAGGCTGGCAGTAATCGGAGCATGTTCCGTGTCAGGTCCCCGGCTTCAGCGTTGTCAAGTTTTATCAAGGAGCTTTCACAGCAGTAAGCAGTTCGTTGAGCTAGGTATGTCAATATAACTAGGTTTCTGTTGCGATATGTTACAATATTGGCCAATGCGTTGGTGCGATCTTTCTTATTTAGAAAAATCACCTGCTACAATAAAATCTTGCAATTAATCTTTGGCTAGGCACAATAGGTGTAAGCGGTAATGAGAAATGTAGACACTAACAGCCCTCAATATTTCTTATCTTTGCCCATTCTGATATTATATTAACAGCACAAGTCAGGGTCTAAGAAGCACAAATGGGTTTTAATAAATAACGGGTCAGGATGTGGCTTGTCATGGTTCATATGGTCATGAAAAGGCATGGAATTTGAAAAGGCATTTTCCAGACCTGGAAAAGTCATGGATTTTAGGAAAAATGGCCGAGGTCATGGAAAAATCATTGAATTTTATTGCCCAGTTTCTGTGTTAACCCTAGTATGTTGGTGCATAGTTGACGTTTCGAGCGTTAGCCCTTCGTCGGATCCGAGCAGTCTGCTCTGCGTTTCTTTGTGTTTTTTACAATATTTGACAAGTGTAATCTTCCTTGTTTAGAAAAATCACCCGTTGTATGGAAATCTCGCAGTTCATATTTGCCTTCACACAATGTTGATAGCTGTAACGTGAAAAAAGAAAATGGCTTTGTACAATGTATTCTATTTAAAACTGTACACTGATCGCATGAATGAGGTCGAAAAAGCACAGTTTATCTCGCATGCAGTAAAATGTTTTAATATTTTACACTGCCACAAGAAAAGATGTAAAGTAATGAAATATAACAGTATCTGGCTTTTAAAAAGTAATATATTGCCGCATCAGGCAAAATGGGTCGACATATCTGTTACCCATTCCAAGGGCGGATCCAGGGAGGTGGAACGGGTGACTAGTCACCCCCCATTTTGAGCTAACACATAAGAAAAATATAAGAAGCAAGCTCCCAGATCACATGTATAGTCACCCCTTCCCTTTACAAAAGTCACCCCCTTTGAAAAATCCTGGATCCGCCCCTGCATTCGTCGCACAATTTAGCATATGCACACTTGTCAATCGCTTACAAGAGGAGAGAAAAGGTCGCGAAATCGGGCAAACAAAACTCGATTTTAGTCAAACACACTAAGGTCAAGGGCAACAAGGAATTTTTGAAGATGAAGGCCGTTTGTATATTTACATCTTTTAAAACTGACAATTGGCAAAATAAAAAGTAAAATTTCTGTGCTTCAAACAGTGCTTCAGAAGACCACTTACAGAGTAAAAACTATCGCTTATTAAAATTCTGCGTCATTTTTCTACATTCGGCAGCCTGATTCTTACAGGCAAACGAAAATAGCAGCTCAGTGTGCGACTTGCGGGAAAAATGTTAATTTTCACAACTGGCAAGATATCTAAAAATGCTAAAAACGAGTACAGCAAAAATGAAGATAATTACATCATAAATAGTTCTGTGAAGTTTTGTACATATTAAAATATATATAAAACCTTCCCTCTCGCTGCTTTTCAGTTTTCCACAACTTCTTGTTGTGCGAGTTGTCACTGTTATTCATTTCGCTTTGATTTAATTCCCGTCCACATTTATGCGTTTTCGTTTTTTTATCCGTTTTCGCCTTCCGTCCACACAAATACTTGAAAACGAAGGTGTATGTCACCGCCGAAAACGAAGGTTTTCGAAACTGGCCCTCCAGGGTGAATCAATCAAAGGTTTTTGGAAACTTCTAGTGTGTGGACAGGCGAAAACGAAGGTTTTCAGTGAAAACGGAGGTATAGTGTCTTAGTGTGGACGAGCGAAAACAAAGGTTTTGGAAAACGCTTACGTCATTTATCCTTCATTCGTGGTCTAGTGCACGGACTGTCGAAAACGCTATGAAAACGCAAATCATTTTATTCCTTTTTGCATCAAATGAAAACGGAGGTTTCCGAAAACGCATTAGTGTGGATAAGGTTTTGAAAGTAACTCTTTCCAGACTGAGCTTTTTTGGCCCCAAATAGTTTGTGGTGAAATCACCTATGGATCTCTTTGTTTTCTTTGGGTTTTTTTCCAATTCAGGTAACGGAAACTTGACAGAAATAGTAATTGTGTGATGCTCTACAAGTTGGTTATGTTAATTTGTCCAACAGTTGATGACGTCATCCTGTTTTTCTTGGTTTGCTTCTTTCTCACCAATTTGCACTCGGAATGGCAACAAAATTGGCCCGGGCGTGGTTATGACGTAACTTATGACGCCCTTCGTTGTTTTACATTTTTAACCTTTATTTAACCTGTTTTGTTTGGTAAAATCTGTTGTACTAGTCTATTTTGGTTTCAATAAGATTAACTGAAATTATGGCATTAGTGAAAAGCGACATGGATGGTGACGTGATATGTTGTCATAGTGACGTTAAGTAAAGTAAAGTAAAGTCAAGTAAAGTAAAAACCTAATTTACGTTGTGAGGCTCTAAAATTGTCCATGCAATTAACCAACAACTATTCATCTAAATCCTTAACACTACAATTTTTGTTCACTTCCTATTTTTTCCTTTCCCATTAAAAATTAAAACTATTTATACGTTCATTTATAAACTTGTTTGTTTGTTTGTTTCGGTTTGTTTATTCATTTTATTTATTAAATTTAAAATTCTGGACATCCCTGAAAATCACCTCGTTGTGACGAGTTTCCAGATAAAATATTATTATTATTACTATTATTATTATTATTATTATTATTGTTATATTATCATTATTATTATTGTTATTATTATTATTATTATTTTTATTATTACTATTCTTCTTCTTTTCAATAATATACTTATTGTTATTGTAATATTATAAAGCGATGGTTGTAAGGCGGGCTTCCGCTGTTAAACCAAGACGTTTCCAACTTGAATGCTACAAGCGATGTGCTGTTTTAAGGGATCGCATAGACAGAAATACCACTGAGTTTGTTGTCTGTTGCCGATGTTCATCAATAACGTGGATAGACTCACAGCTTTTTGCCGCAAAAAAACTTGCTTGGACGAGATACACTTGATCAGCTGGAAACTGACATTTTCCAGCAATACTCTCTCGGCTGTTATTTGCCGAATTTGCCGATGTATAAAAAAAAAAAAAAATGAAAAAAATGGCCCAGAATCTTCGCCGAGCCCCTGTGAGTTACGGCCAGCGGAGTCTGCCATTGATTATAAGGCCTGGCTACAAAGTCAACTTCGTCTTTCTCTTTTGCCATTTTTTCGCGACTTCTTTGTCAAAATCTGAAAATGCCGGTTGAAAATCTTGAAGAAGAGGGTTTACCAAAGAACCCTAACCTTGAAATTGCCCAGTGGAAATTTACCTTAGTAAATCCTGATGGAGTTGACAAGGATGGTGCGAAAAAGAAGCTGATGGATGCTATCAAAGAGAATGGTAAGTCGAGGGAACTCAACTGATTATAAAAATAATATGCATCGTCATGTTGGCGCAAACCGTGTGCATATAGACTTGTTTGTGTAATGTTAAAAGAAGTTGATAGTTCCAGATTAGTACGGCAATAAATGGAGAACATTACCGCAAAACTGGTTACGACATCATCTACTCGTTATAAAAGTTTTTCTGTCAGTCCGAACTTGACCTTGTGCCAGACTGAGCATAATTCATCATTTCATGGCCCTTTTATAGATATTTTAAAAACATTTTGCTCCGAACTGAACAATGTTGCCTGGTGCTTGATCAACGTGTATACCTTCTGATTGGTCCCCGAAATAATGTTTTGTACTTTCATATCCAAGATTTTCATGAACTTGAAACAGTGGTCGAATGGAAGTGTTTGACGTATATTTATATCTTTTGCTGTTTGAAGTACATCACTACATGTACAACGAGTATATTTTCAAGACTTGAAGTTACCACGGGTAAGTTAAGTGCTGTTGAGACTTTATCCCCCCCTCACCCGTGACATGCAAAGCACAAGGCCCTTGAAGTCTGTCAAGGCAGTTGATTTCAAATTTAAATTTAGACGCAAAATTCGGTAAATTCATCGATTTTATTATGCCCAAGTGAAGTATGACTAAAGTAGTAGTAAAGTATAATCAAATAGACCATGAGGTACTAGGCTTTTCTCCTTTTCTGGCCAGCCATTTTTAAAAATACATGTACAACAATCTGAAGTATGATTAATATTTCCTGTGAAGCCATCAACAGCTTTTAATCTCCAATTCTGATTTGTCAAGCACTACCACACCTGGAAGAAACAACAAATTATATATGAATTAATTTTGGTAGGGATAGTTTCCTAGTAAAATGCAGATCCATTGTTCGCAAAATTATTCGGAGCTGAAGGGAAGCAGGACTCGTGTTACCCACCAGCAAGTCTTGGCCGATCAGTAATTTGCCGGCCATACACCAGCTGAAGGTCCATATTTCTATCTCACCTTGTACTGAATGATATAGACTCGTTGGTTTTGTAGCGTTCCCTTTGTTTTAGTTTCTCAACATGACTTGCAAGTTGCTCGCGATAGAATCAGTTCTAAGCTTGTTCTTTAGTTCTCACCATAAATGACATGTATATACTCATGTTTTCGCTATGGGAAGGGAATAGAGCTCTTAAATGAAGGATAGTTTTTGTATAAATAATAGCAATACTTACGAAGCTTTAATGTTTTGAGAAACTACTCCTTGCCAACCTGATGGCGGACTAGACCCATCGAACTGATGCACACTAGATACTTCAAGTACTGTATCACGAGAATAAAGTTGCTGTCGAACAACGTGGTAAAAATCTCTGATGTGCGGAGTGCTCAACTGACTCTTCAATTACAAATAAAATGAACTGCCTTCTTATCCAACTGCCAAACCATGCACATGATAAAAATCTGATGTGTTCTCCGAGTTCTACCGAGATTTAAAGAAATTACCCTCGCCACGCATGTGATAAAAACTCTCTTATGTGTGGGGTGGATAAACAGACGGCAGGACCACAAAGGCTGGAACCCGGAATGAATCCAATCGAGAAATTTTATGCTTACCGACATGTGACATCACAAGAATAGTGTTGCTGTCTCGCTTTGCTCGATAGCAATTATTTTGTACTGTATACTAAGAACTATGAAACTTTTGTCATTTCTTACCACACTAGACTGTACATCAGGTTGGTTTTTCTTCCTGTAAAAGTCCTGTGGTCCTGAAACATTATGTACCAAACTTTTACCCTTAGAAGTTATATGTCTGATGTTTGGTGCATAGGATTTCCTGGGCCCAGTTGCTAAGTCGATAACTTTATCCAGCGGATAAGTTCTTATCCAGCAGATAAGATATCCAGCAGATAAAATTGGCACATTCTTAATTTTGATTGGACAACAAGCAAATTTTATCCACTGGATAGGGATTTATCCGCTGGATAAAGTTATCCACTCTTCATACAGCTGGGCCCTGATGTTTACTTGAATGTAATATCTGACTTTACATGTAGGCTAATTTCTGGGTCCTGCAATTTTCTGAATCAGTGATGAATCTACGGCACGTCATTGCGTCCAGGGCTGCAACATGTTCGTTTTGGATGCAAAAATTTAACATCAGTGCATCCAAATGGATGCAGAGTGGATGCAAAGTAGTTTCAGAAAAAGAAGCAAGACAGAACTGGCTTCCAAACTTACAAAACTGAAATTCGCGATTTGCTGGATTCGGTTGCTGTCATCTTTGATTTTGCATTTGTGTTGATGCACATTATTTAATGCCCTTCTTGTTCAGTGATACGTCAATTTTTCTGATGTTTTCTTCGTTGTATTCCTCTGTTTTGCTACGCAATTCCTTTCGATGACGCCTGTGACATTTTATGAACGAGGAGACCTGGAATGAACTAGACTTGCTGGCCACGTGACAAGATTCAAGATGGCGGAGAATTTTTGCACTTGTAATCTTTTCTCATTCAAATCCTTCTGCATTTGTGCAAAAAAAAACCCAGAAGATAAATGAATGGAAAGGAAAGTTCTTCACGGAATCTATTTTGTCATCGAAATACTCCAGAAAATGCAACAGATTTTCAATCGTGATCGTAATGAGCTTGGCAAACATAGCTACATTTTGTCTCAATTTATTCTCCATGCTTCTTTAAACTTCAAGTTGTTTCGACTTTGTATTTTTTGTGTTGTTATGCAAATTACATCATATGAAAACAAAAGTTCTGTGTACACTGTATAATGCGCATCTCGACTTTAAAGGTAAAATTGTGAGAAAAACGTGCACATTATACATAAATAAATACGGTAATTATAGTGTGCGATCGTGATCGTCTCCATCAGCTGATAATCAACCCTCTACCAAAGAAAAAATTTTTATTGATGTGTTGATTGTTTTTGTCTTTCATTCACTTTAGTCCAATGTTGTCTTGGCCCATTAGTAAGGAAATATTCTTAAATCTTGCAATATTTTTAAAAGTAAAAATAGAAACAAAACTTGCTTTGAAAAAAGGGAAAAGAAAGGAAAAATCATGAATATTAATGAAGACCCCAAGATCCAGCAAATGGACCCCCAATTTCAACAACAGGGGGTCCGATGGACCCTCACGTTTCAGATCCTAGATTTATCACTGCTGAATATGGAACAATTACTGGAAAATTGATATTATATAATTTCAGAACTGGGCTGTTCCCAAAGTGGATCACATAATATATAAATACAATCAAACTTCCAAACTGTGCAAGACACGATGATGATCATATGATTGAAAATGTCTGTTTGTTGTCTAAATAAATAAAATGAATGCAATTTTTTATCTTAAGTGTAACTTTATCAAGTTTAGTTGGTGTGAAGATAGGCAAATTTATTATAATATATATGGTCAGTGTTCCTGTCTCTTGTCAGATATGGCCCCATTTTATGAAGAAGTGTGTACAGAACTTAAATGGTCAATTGACAAAGCTCTTCTAAGCAAGATGAAAGAAGCAAATCAAAAGAAACTGAAGGAATTAGATGAAAAACAAAAAGATGCAGAGGAAAATCTTGGTGAAACAGAAATCAGGGATGCTCTCTATGCAAGAGCAGAATATCTAACCAAGATAGGGGACAAGGTGAGCAAAACATTGATGTGTTGCAAAAATTCCTGTTTTAAACTGTTTCTATAGACCACTTTTGAATTTTGCTTCAGTTCCAGTGAACAATACATAGTAACCTGAAGTCGAGGCTAACTAGTGATGAGCTGTGCGAGAAAATACAGCAAAATAATGTATTGCACAGCACTAGTCTCAACTTCAGGTTCGTGGGAACTGAAACTTGTAATTCAAAAGTGGTGTACTGGGAGAATTTTGCCTTTCATCTTAAAAAGATATCTTAAAGCTACTATTGTTAGCGACTACTAATTTTACTGAGTGGCCCAAAATTGCCAATGTTTATTCTCACTAAGATTAGTTTTAAACATTTCTTGTCATCATACTGTAGCTGTATAATTATATGTTCATTAAAAGTCCTCCAAATCACTGTTAGAATAAGTTGTGGCTAGATCTTGCTAACTAAAGATAAAATTGCTAAATTAAATATTTGCTAAAATTAGTAGCCTTAAGGTGGTTTGCTGCATGACAGACCAGTTCCTTTGTTCTCATTAACTAAACAACTTCTTTTGTGTGAGTAATGTAAGGAGAAGATACAGGTACTGTATATGTTTGTTGATAATCAGAATAAAGAGTTTAAAGAGGCTGTTTCTTGCTAAATTTCATCTGGAACTTTGAGTTGGTTGAATTTGAAGTTGTGTTAAGCTGTGACGAGGAAAAAAGCCAGCAGTGAAACTCAAAGAACTCTGATGGTAGCTGGCCTGTTTTGAAAGCCCTGCATTGTAATTGGCTTCTACCATAATATCAATTTATCTTTTAGGAAGGTGCCTTGTCAATGTTCCGCAAAGCAAATGAGAAAGCTGTTGCCCTGGGATACAAGTTGGACATTGTGTTTTACCATATCCGTATAGGTTTGTTCTACCTTGACAATGATCTCATAACCAGGAATATTTCAAAGGCCAAAGAGTAAGTACTTACTGTTCAGTACTTTATACAGGGCATCTGACTGGATGCGGAAAGAAATCGCAAATTACGCGGAAATTTGAGAGCATATTACGCGGAAGATTCGGTCAATTACGC
>JAOBYH010059445.1:0-11927 GCA_025403525.1 Umimayanthus kanabou | reverse complement strand
AGCTCTTGGTGTATATGTGTTGAGGGTGGCTGTTAGCAGGTATGAGTGTGTGTGTGTGTGTGTGTGTGTGTGTGTGTATCTATATGAGTGTAAACGGGAAGGCTTGTAAATTAGAGGAACCACCCAGATGTTGGGGTGTGGTGTGGTTGTTGACAGGTATGTGAGCATGACTGTGTTGATGCTCATATGATGGAGCTGGAAGGCTTTTAATTTTATGAAGTGCCTGGTATGTTGGGTAGGTGGGTGGTTGTTAATAGCTGTGAGTGTGTGGGTGTCCATGTAACTTTAACTGGATGGCTTATTTTATGTAGTGTCAGTGAGTGAACCTTGTGTGCGTTGTGGAGGCGGGAGAGGGAGAGCCAGTTGCTTGTTACAGACAAGCATTAGTTGATTTCTACCACTACATTTAATGGTTATGTCTTCTCTTTCCTTTGGCTGAAACATCGTCCCTTTGTCTTACCAGAGAACACAGCTCACCCCTTGCATTACCGCGGCGACGTGCATGACACCTCGATGTTCAACATGGTGGAGGTGATTGCCCCAAGCGTCACCATCATCATGGAGAAATTCATCCAGAGGCGCAAGGTTAGCAGACGGCGATCAAACATGGCGCACGGTGAAGGTAACAGGCGAATCTTTGCTGAAGTAATTATTTACATTTTTCCTAAGTAAACTTTAAGTTCACATTAACAGAGTCCACAGAATGAAAGAATAGGACACAGTTAGTACTCGGTGGAAATTTGAGCATGATTTGCCGAGTACTTTTTGAGTAACGAGTTTTTGAAAAGTTCCAGAATTACAAAGAATGCGTTGTTGGGTGCCAAAAGTTGCCATCCAGCCATATAAACTTTTATAAATTTGTACATTTTTAGATACTCATTTCTCGGAAACCCTTCAACGTATCAGACTGTAGTTTTCAGTGAAAATGGAATCTGCTGATAGTCTTTCCATTTGTGGGCTCTGTTTGTTTGAAACTTGAAGCTGCATTCTTTCTATTTTATGCCAGTGAGGTAAAATGTAAACAAAAGATCCTCTTATAGGTAAGATAAACAGCAGATAGCAGAGAGTATTGTTGAGGGTGGCCTTGTTTACTCCTATTTATTCTCCTTAGCATAAATGTAAACGTTTTCAGATGGACCAGCAAACACGCAACTAGTTGACGTCACCTCCAGATTTTTCGTTATTGTTTTGTCCGCCCCACTTGTAGGACTTTCATTTTACTGTTCTCAATCGAGGGATTTTCAGCAGTATGTTATATATACGTGTGTGTATTTGTTTTTCAATAGTTTTTTTCTCCTTTTTGTAATCATTTCGTATTAATGTTAAATATAATGGGCACCCGAGTAGATTAGCTTCTATAGTTACTTCGGGTGCGCAACCACTACATTTTGTTAATTTCTGAGTTTTAAAATGTACATATACTTAAAACAGTGTGAGGATAAAAATATGTTGTTGTTTTTCCCCCTGTCTTGTCGCCTCTGCAATTTATATTTTTGTGAAATATTTGACGCCACCTGTGGCGGTTGCTGCCTTTTTGAACAACATCCCATTGTCACTTCCTGTCCTGTGCACTACCACTACCACTGAGACTGTCACAATGGCATGATTGTTCTTTGTTTAATTCTAAGTTTAAGTATTTATATATTTTAGAACATTTTTAACAAGTATTTTAACCTAAATACAAACAAAAATATTTTTGTAGAGATAAGTTACAAACCTTGTTTATTTAGATCATGTCACTGATCGCCCGAACAGCATGTTCTTTTTCGATGTCCCTTCACTTTATAGCTCGGAGATAAGACTTATCTTAGTTAATGATTAATTTCTGCCCAGAAGATGAAGGTCCAGCCGAAAGCAAGAAGTTGGTTGGTTTTCGTGTCCAAGACGTGTTGGACACGAGCCTGCAGTTCGCTGCTCGCCTATTGGCCATCACTATTGAGCATATTGACAATCTCATTACCGACTGGTTCCCAGGACTTGATACCCAGACAGTCCAGGGACATCGCTTGGTCACTCGGCTAATCCCCTGCCCAAAGTGTATTACTTCAGTCTCTGGAGTGCCAGAAGGAACTGTTGACCCCCCTGGCAAGAGAACCACGCAGGAGAAGAAGCAGGAGGGTCACTCCCAAACAGTTGACCCCCTGACAGACAGCGGTGTGGGACTCTCCACAACGGATGGCAGTAGTACAAGTGGCTCCCCCTGGCCCAGCCCAGTGCATGCCATGAAGAAAGACGTCACACCAGCAACACAGAATCCTTTGCCTGATAATTTGCCAGGTACGAAAAACAGTTCTCCCTCCCACAATTACTTGAACTTCTCGCTTTATAGAAGCAGACTGTTTGCCATCAATTCACTTTTCTTATTCAGTGCTCGATTTTAAGGAAAATTTCTATTTGTACATCGGGCAACCAAGGGCTCATTTTGTGGTCGTCCGACACAAGTTGAGGTTGTCCCATGCATAATGACTTACATGTAACAACCACAGTGATTGAATTTGCTATGTAGACAAAACAATGTATTATATTTCATTTATTGCAAGCTCACTCTGACAGGCCTCTTACGGAGAGGCGAGCGATTAATCACACGCCAAAGAAGTTGTTTATTACAGAATGTTTAAAAGGTAATGCTCTTATACTTCTCGAAAATAGACAAATCATCACGCGGTCGACATAAATCTTGTCAGAATTTCGAAGCGATGCTATCTTGTGTTTTACTTGCTATTTAACGACGTTCACTGAGCTGCTCATTTCCCTGCTAGCAGAGCAATCTCACTGCGAGAGACCTCTGCTAGCTGGGAACCACGCACGTTGAAACGAACGAGGGGGCCACTTGCTTGTTTCATACTCCTTGCGCAATGCTAATTTTTCATCATGTTTTTCTCTTTGCTGTTGCTTTTCTACGTAGTTCCATATTTTGAATAGTTCAAGAAATTATACAAAAAAAGGACAGCAAAAATTGTACAAGTGCACCAATGTAGAAAACATCTATGTCCATGCAAATTCAGACTTGCTCTAAACAATTTTTATTTATAATAGCTACCTTGTTGCTTTTCTGTTATACTGAAGCCTGGTTTCCATATGATCGTTGAGGATTTTGGGGGATCGTTGGGAATCGTTGGGGATCGTTGGATCGCAGACAATTTTTTTGGATCGCTGAAGGTCGCTGTGGATCGCTGACAATCTTTTGGGCTCGCTGGAAACTGAGTTTGGCAGTTTTTTCGCAAATTACTGAAAATACATGGCGGCAGTAAATCAAGCGTATCCAAAGAAGACATCGATTCTGGATTCATGGCGTTTTTCAGACTGGAGCTACTGGGCACTACTGCAGGTTGAAAACTGAGCTTCCGAGTTAACTGGTGTTGTTTTCTTGGGCAAATTGTTTGACGTTTGCCAGTGATCATTGAAACTAGCCAGCCACTCCAAATTGCCAAACTCAGGAGGAACTGGCACATCAGATCTACCAGACCCAGAGGGAACGTATAGAGGGAACGCTCTTTTTGCGTTTAAGATATCGCTCATAGACCGTCCTGATGTTTTGAAGATCACCTCTGCTTGTGCGGGCACCAAGTTTTTCCCCCAAATTTCTCCAACAGTTCATCTTTTTGTATTTATCCTTAAACTCTTTGCTATATTTGTTATTAAGACAATCGAATTTCCGGACTTCTTCCATATGAATTGTGCCTTGTCTAATCGCTTCTCACCTGTTTCTATCATTTTGGTTTTGCTTGTTGGAAAAGCACGTGATCCAAATAGACAATGCATTGTGGGTTTGATCGATCGCTGAGGACCGCTGGTACGTTTGAGGTTTCCATTTGAGTTTTACAGTTGCTGGCGAACGCTGATGATCGCTTTGGAACGCTGGAATAGAACTCGGTTCTATTCCAGAAATCTTCAACGATTCAGACTTTCACGTTCATTGAGGATCGCTGGCGATATTTCTAAAATTGGCATCTGGTTTCCATATGATTGTTCACGATCGCAGCACTGTTAAGCGATCCTCAGCGATTGCTAGCGATCCTAAACGGTGATATGGAAACCAGGCTCACTTGTTACATTCTGCTGTAAATAGTTTTGTACTGCACATATCACTGATAACGTTATTTGTTCAAGCACTTCCCATATCCACGTAATGGGTATCACCTTTGCGGATCAAAATTTTAAAGGTAAAGTAAGTTGATTTCAGCGAGTTTCGTAGACAAAGCGGCTTGTATTTACTGGGCCAGACCGATTCAATTTTCTGTAACACGACCTTAAAATTACCTATGAAGTTTCGAGAAATTGTAACAGGTGTCAGTGTGATCAATGCGAAGTTTTTCAAATTCATTATAAAATTTTAGTTGTTCACATGCTTGTCGGGACACGAAAGACTTGTGAATTCACAAGTTAAAACACTTTAGAAAGCAAATCGAGAAACGCTATCCTACGTTTTATGTTTTCTCGTAAAAAGTTGTTTTGTTCAATCTGATGAATCCAGTTGACAACGACGCGACCTTGTGTCTGTTTTGTCACGTATTTGCATCAAAACCCCGGGATCAAAGAAATTGTCTTGCATATGAAACATTACTTCAAGCGTGCTGGACTGATACTGAGTGAATATGTTATTGTGTCTGCTAAAACATTTTCTCCTATTAAGAGAAAGATTTTAGTCGTCCAACGGACGACTAAACTGTTATCTCTTGGTCGTCCCACACAGATTCCAGTCGTCTGAGAAGACCGGACGACGGTAAAAATCGAGCGCTGTATTGTATGTCAAATGTTCCAAGTATTTGAGATTCCAGAATAGCCCCAGATGAATGCAACCTAGAATAGCCCGTTACAATGTTTCAGTTCAAATAAATGTCGATTTTTTTCGTTTGATATGAACTATAACACTAGTAAACAGTCAGTTCGTTCAGGTTTTCTTACACATTAACCATGTTTTCTCCTCATACACAGAAGTGACTTTGTGTTCTCGTGCATGGTGTCTACACAATCGATAGAACGTTTGTACACAAGAATTTACCATGAAAAAATGATATTATAGCAATTTCGGAGCTGTGAAATCGTAACCGAGCTACTGAACAAATAACATCAGCTAATGTACTATAATTTGTATGTGGCGGCCGTGTTGGTATACCAAAGTTGTACCAAGGTGGCGGCCAAAAGCGTATTCTATAAACAAATGGTTGGGTATCACAGTTGAAGGCTTATCACAACACAACATTTGAAAATTTGTCAAAATAAATGGATTTTCATGACAATTGGAGATGTATTTTCATCAAGGTAATGTTCGCACAGGACTTGAAAAGTCTTTGAAAACGTGCAAGGTTCTAACCAATCCCTTGAATTTCCAAATATCGTTCTTTTGACGTGCTCTGGTTTCTGGTGTTCTTTATTCAATTCTTGATTTGACTTATTATGAACTCTGCCCTAGGACGTTTCTCGTTTCTAAAATGCCAGTTGGTTGTTTGTATTTTTCCAGGAGAACCAGTGGAGAACAGCAGCCGCTTCACCTACAAATCAGTCAGCAGCGGGTTTGGCACAGAGTCATCCAGCTGTATGGAGTACACATCCGATCAGAGCACAGACAGCCAGGAGAGTGACAATGGGCCGAGCCAAGGGAGACGACTGCCGCCAAGAAAGGCAGGAAAGCAGAAGCCGAGGCAGGACAGTCACGACAGTACAGGGTCACGAGGCAGTGATAGTAGCGATGGGTACCAGAGAAAGGCAAGCTACAATAGTGCAGATTTTCAGTCCGGTCCCAAACAACCTGGCTCACAAAAAGGTAGGACGTGCAATAGCATTGCAGGGGGGGGGGGGTAACACGGTACTGTGTCTGGGCTGACATAGCACCGTGGCTGGGAGAGGGGTAACACAGTACTGTGTCTGGTGTGAAATGACATAGCACCGTGGCTGGGAGAGAGGTGACAGTATTCTGGCTGGGGATAGGGCGACACAGTATGTATACGAGGATAGGGTGACATAGTAGTATGTCTGGGGGTGGGGTGACACAGTACTGTCACCTAGGAAAAGGTGACACAGTCTTATGACTGGGAGAAGAATGACACAAAACTGTGGCCGTGGGAGAGGTGATACTACTGTGGCCGAGAGAGGGATGTGTGTGAAGGTGGAGTGACACAGCATTGTTTATGGGGGAAAATAATCTACTGTAGCTGGGGAAAGGGTGACTCAAACCTGTTGCTTGGTTATGGGTGACATTACTCACTGTGACTGAGAGATGAATGGCACAGTACTGTTGCTGGGTGAGGGAGATGTGTGACACTTTTGTGAGTGGTGACATTACTAAGGGGTGACACTACTGTGACTGGGGACTGGGTGACACACTACTGTAGTTGGGTTGGAAGGGATTTTCTTTTTCGATTTAGAGGCATGAGCCAATGAATGTAACAGTTTAGTTCTATCTGTTGCTTTAGCAGCCAACGTTTAACTTGAAGTTGTATGGTTCTGGGGCATTGTCAGTGTATGCAGTTTATCTGTGGAATGTGCTTACAGTTGATAGAGTATAAAAAGCTATTCGTTTGCCATCTTTAGGGCCTATCCTTTTAGAATAGCATTTGTCCTCGTCGAACTCCTGGCTTTGTATTTATGTATTTAGTTTTGTTATTCAGTTTATTTGAACTACTTATCACTATGTAAATTGCTTTTAGCGAGTAACATAGTGTTACAGTTATCATATCATCTTTCATTTCATGTAACAGGTAGCACGGATAGTGCCAGCAGCTTCAGACGTGGGGGGAAGTATGGTTCATTCCGCTCGCGGAAACCCACTGAAGATGACGTGATGCTGTACGCATACGAATTTGAGGAATGTGTCCTGCATTCGTACACATCTGAACTCCTGGAGTGCCCCCAGCATGGGCAGCTCTCTTTACATGACATAGCCCCGGATGTGGTAAGTTTAAACTTGCCAAATGATAGAGAAGCGTGGAAACTTTGAGTTTCAACTAGAAAATCATCGAGTAGAAATTGTGGTTGGGGCCGACTAGTGACTTGCGTGGAGGGCTGAAACTATTTTTTTTTCGGTAACTATTATTTTGAAAACGTGGGGTCTGGAGCTACACATTAGATTGAGTGAACTTTAGAAAAACTTTTCCTTGTTCCTTTTAGTTATTTGAAGACATTGCCCCCAAACTGTGCGTAGAGGCTAGTAACTTGGTCCGCAGTAGGTTCCTTGGTAAAGGAACATTTGGTTCAGTGTTCCGCGGTGAGATGAGGGAGCCCTCAGGAGAGTCTGTGGTTGTTGCCATGAAGATGCCAATGAATAATGAGGTGGATGAAGACGCCTCTAGGGAGGTGAAGCAAGCTGCGGAAGCAGCGAAAAGAGCTTTAAAGGAAAACCCAACCATGACTCTGAACGACGCCTACAGGTTTGTTGTGCAGTTTGTTAAGATTTTCACTTGACTTCTCCAGTTTCAGACTGTTGCTTTAGAATCAAGTACAATTCAGTCGAATTTAATTAAGTTGGAGCTTCCCTTTTGAGTGATGTTTGCGAGATTTCATGCTATGATTATAAGGAGCCTTGGGTTATATAGAATAGCCTTATCTGTTAAGAGACGTGTGTCATTAGATATCAAATATGCTGTACCTATCGATGCCAACCGCGAGGAGGGGCACTGGGTGAGTATTTAACCAAAATCATGAAAAATTATCAAATTACCGGGGTTAGGGCGTGATATTTTGGTCATATTAGGTGAAACCTTTCGATTACCAGGGATGACATCAAACTGCAGAACTCATAATTAAGTCACATTTTTCCCACTCAGTGGACAAGGGAAAATGTCAACTGTCCACCCATTGTCCTCTCTCCCCCTGGGAATTACATTGGTAGGTGCATAATTTAGAAGATTCCTCGCTCTTAGGAGCATAACATTGAAACAGAGACAAGTAAAAAAATATGTTTAAATTTTTGGGATGATTGTAAATAAGGGTTTGCAGAGAAACATAAAGCGAATCGGGTTTTTTTTCAGTTCGCTTTTTACTTGAGGAGTGACGCCAAGCATCTTCCAAACATGGGTTTTGCCTGTCCAACATCTTTTCTTATCCATTTCTGTATTTGTAGTTGCCGTTTACTTGCCACGATTGGACTCTTGATCTGTTTTTATTCTTGCCAACAGAACCATTCGACAGGAGATGTCCATCCTTTTACCCCTTCGGCACCAAAATATCATCCCATTGCTAGGGTTCTGCCTCAATCCTCTTTCCATGTTGTTGGAGTTTGCTCCCATGGGCGCACTAGACAAAGTGCTGGCCAACTACAAGAGAAACACTGCTCGTCTTGATCCCTATGTCATGCAGAAATGCATCGTACAGGTCGGTAATTTCCTGTGGTGGTGTATCTTAGTGTGCGGTGCAAATTAGTTGTTTGGAACAGTTCTCTTCCCTTATTGTCTTCCCTCGTTTGTTTTTCCTCCAGTTTACGTTCAAAGGTATCCTGCAGGCACCCTTTTGCTCTCTCCTTCCTTACTTGGCTAACATATACTGCTTTGCTTACCTACGTTGATTTGCTTTACCTAACGTTGCCTTACCTTACCTGATATTGCTTTACCTAACGTTATTCTGCTTTCCTTTACCTAACGTTTCTTTCCTTTACCTAATATCAGAAGTTGCTTTTCTTGCTTAATGTGGCTTTGTTTTGCCTGACGTTACTTTGCTTTGCTTTACCTAATGTTGCTTTGTTTTGCTTTATGTTGCTTTCTTTACCTAGAATGTTGCTTTGTTTTGCCTTGTTTTGCCTCACGTTGCTTTTCTTTATCTAATGTTGCTTTGTTTTTCCTAATGTTGCTTTTCTTTACCTAATGTTCCTTTTTTACCTAATGTCAAATGTTGCTTTGCTTTGCCTAATGTTGCTTTTCTTTACCTAATGTTGCTTTTTTTTTTGCCCAACGTTGCTTTCTTTACCTAATGCATGTTGCTTTTTTTGCCTAAAGTTGCTTTCTTTACCTAATATTGCTTTGCTTTACATATCGATGCAACAGCAACAACGTTATTTACCCTTTCTGATCGCGATAAAGAAATATATGTATGAATACAATAAATATTGAAGGGTTTGGCTTCCCAGAAGGAAGATGCTGCCCAATGCTTTGATTTAGTGGAAATAAAAATTCTTGTTGTTGTTGTTGTTGTTGCTTTGCCTAATGCTCCTTTGCATTACCTGTCGTTTATTTGATTTTCTTTAACTTTCGTTTGCTAACTGTAGCTCTCGGATTTTGTCCTCGCGTTGTTTCGCCACACTTTTCTTTGCTATTCCTTGTTTTCATTGATTTTCTGTTTCTAATTTGTACTTGTTCTGTCTTTCATTCACCTGGTTTCCCGGCTAATTGTAATTTTTTCCTTTTCCGGCTTTTTTTCTCTTGCATGTACTAAGGTTACTTCTCTTGTTGAATTGGTTATAGTTTTGATACAGGACTGTCTTTGCAATACCTTTTATGCTGATTTTAACGTACTGCATCTTGCTCCTTTTTTTCTTTCCCAGTGTTCCTCGGCTTTGAAATACCTGCACAAACATCACATTATCTACCGTGACCTAAAATCGGAAAACGTACTGGTGTGGTCGTTCCCAGTTCCCCACTCACCTAACCAAGGCACCTATGAAGTACTGATCAAACTGGCAGACTACGGTATCAGTAGGTCAGCGGCTATGGCTGGAATGAAGGGGCTTGGGGGCACCCCTGGTTTTATGGCACCGGAGATTGAGAAGTATGTAGGCAAGGAGTGTTACACTGAGAAGGTAAGAATCCATTAGTGAAGGGAGTTATGTTGAATACCAAACAGGCTGGAGTCACTTCATTTTTTATATCGCACTTAAAATGTTTCTCAGGTCACTTAAAGGGTTAGTAAAATGAGATGAGACGAAACGAGACTATCGCTCTTAGAAACCGAAAGAGAGTGGTGCAGTTGTTTTAGAAGCAATTCACTATGCTCTACTGACAACGAAAACAAGCAAATTTATTTCATTTCATTGAATTTACGCAACTATGAAGGTATGACAAACTTCAAGCCGTTATGGATCCCGCAGGAGAGAATGCAACAGTGTGTATCGTCGTCTATCAGTGAATGTGGCAATAGTGAGCGAACCAATCAGATTTGAGTATCTGTAACAAACCATGGTAGAATTTAACTAAATACCTATCATATAAACATATTTTTTAGGTGGACACGTTCTCATTCGGGATGTACCTGTACGAACTGATAACGCTTCAGCAGCCATTCAGCGACCTTAACCCAGCACAAGTTAAACAGCTTGTTGTGGAAGCTCAGAGACCAAAACTCACCCCAAAGGTAATCACTTACCTCAAAGGTAAACACACTACCTAAAGGTAAACACTCACCCCAAAGGTAAACACTCACCCCAGAGGTAAACACTCACCTCTAAGGTAAACACTCATCCCAAAGGCAAACACTCACCTCAAAGGTAAACACTCACCCCAAAGGTAAACACTCACCCCAAAGGTAAACACTCATCCCAAAGGTAAACACTCACCCCAGAGGTAAACACTCACCCCAGAGGTAAACACTCGCCTCAAAGGTAAACACTCACCCCAGAGGTAAACACTCACCCCAGAGGTAAACACTCACCCCAGAGGTAAACACTCACCTCAAAGGTAAACACTCATCCCAAAGGCAAACACTCACCTCAAAGGCAAACACTCACCTCAAAGGTAAACACTCATCCCAAAGGTAAACACTCACCCCAAAGGTAAACACTCATCCCAAAGGTAAACACTCACCCCAAAGGTAAACACTCACCCCAGAGGTAAACACTCACCTCAAAGGTAAAACACTCACCCCATGGTCTCGCCATGCCTTTCTTATCTCTCAGGACAAGAAGGCCCCCGTGTTTACCCTGGACATGATGTCTTGGTGTTGGCAGCAGGAGGCAGACCACAGACCCACTTCCGCCCAGCTCTTCGCCATAGCCTCGACTCTAGAATTCCCGCGCCTTGCTGACGTGTTGACGTTTGACAAGCAGTTGATCATCAGCTGTGCAGTGACTGCAGGCTCAAGGGTTGGCCTGGGCTGCTGTGCAGACGGTAGACCAAGCGTGGGCTCGGACGTGTGGATGTGTCGGAACGACCTGAACGCGGGCATTGCAACGGGGAAAATCAACATCATAAGCTTTGGCTCGGGGAAATGTACTCATAAGGAAGTAAGGGACTAGTCATAAAATAAGTTCAGGGCAGGCCAGGGGGTTTAAGGTATACGGTATATGGGGCTTTATGGTAAAACTTTGGCTCGGGGAAGTGTACTCACAAGGAAGTAAGGGACTAGTCATTATACAGTATAAGTTCAGGGTATATGGGGGTTTGGGATATACGGTATATGGGGCTTTATGGTAAAGCTTTGGCTCGGGGAAATGTACTCACAAGGAAGTAAGGGACTAGTCATTATACAAGTTCAGGGCAGGCCAGGGGGGTTTGAGGTATACGGTATATGGGGGTTTATGGTAAAGCTTTGGCTCAGGGAAATCTACTCACATGGAAGTAAGGGACTAGTCATTATACAGTATAAGTTCAGGGTATATGGGGGTTTGGGATATACGGTATATGGGGCTTTATGGTAAAGCTTTGGCTCGGGGAAATCTACTCACATGGAAGTAAGGGACTAGTCATTATATAAGTTAAGGGTGGGCCAGGTGGTTTGGTGTATATACGGTATATGGGGGTTTATGGTAAAGCTTTGGCTCGGGGAAATCTATTCACATGGAAGTAAGGGACTAGTCATATAAGTTCAGGGTGGGCCAGGGGGTTTGTGGTATAAGGTATATTGGGCTTTATGGTTTTTGTATTTCTGTTGAAATTTCGAGTATCGGTATCTGTTCAATCCCAGTAAAATTGTATTGTTGGTATACGGTACAGTAAACACCCGCATATAAGAACCTAGTGAATTAAGAACCTACAGGCTGAAATTTTGTAAATTAGACCCCCAAT
>JAOBYH010059334.1:0-11929 GCA_025403525.1 Umimayanthus kanabou | reverse complement strand
TCCAAGTGTTGTTGAAGAATGGAGCAGATGTAAACGCAATTGACTGTAAAAATTACACTCCTTTGCACTTGGCTGCTTATGGTGGACACTCGGAGACCGTCCAAGTGTTGTTGAACATGGGAGCAAATGTAAACGCAATTGACTGTGACAATGACATTCCTTTGCATTGGGCTGCTGCTGGTGGGCACACGGATACCGTCCAAGTGTTGTTGAACAATGGAGCAAATGTAAGAATTCTAGGTAAGAACAATGAAACTGCTTTGCACCGGGCAATCAATTCTGGAGTATTGAGAACTGTTAAAGTTTTAAGTTCTTATAAATCAATTATTGATGTACTTAATAGCGATGGTAAATCAACTTTACATTTGGCCATTGAAAGCAGTAACCAAGATATTGCTTTGCACCTTCTTGAAAAAGGAGCCGATCCAAATGCGTGTGACACGAAAGGAAAGACTGTTTTGATGGACGCAACGGAATGCAATGAAGTAGAGATCGTGGATGCTCTTCTTGACAAAGCGGCGAGCCCTAATGCAAGAAACAGTGAGGATAAAACTGCACTTCACGTTGCCTCAAATTGGCGTATTGCAAAAAATCTTTTGAAAAAGGGTGGTTGGCCTAACGTCAGAGAATGTCATAGAGGCAATACGCCTTTGCTAACAAGAGTCAAATTTCTTGGCCCGTTTTTACATTACATGTACGAAAACGAAAGTCCTGATGACTCAGTGCTTACTCAGTTTGAGCAAATTATGAATGCAGGAATGGATCCATGGATCTCCAACGACAAAGGAGAGACTGTGCTTGGACTGCTTTTACTGAACAGGAATGTAGAAACTGCACGCAGTCTAATTGATGCTATGAAAATTACCGAACCAAACTGCTTTAAGAAGCAACATACAAATGGCGATACTCTTTTACATGTTGCCTGTGGTTATGAAGCGCAAGAAATAATCGAGCTCTTGTTAGTAAACAGGTCCAATGTGAACCAAATGAACAGAAACAGCTTCACACCTCTCCACATTACTTGCCAAAAGATCAAAGACCTAGCCACTACAGAACAGGGAACAGACAATATTACGAACAGTGGCTACTACTGGGCGGCCAGTAGACTCAGGAAGTATGGAGCTGATCCTACAACACAAAATGAAATGGGTAAATCGTGTCTTGATTTAGGAGAGGGAATACCGGAGCTGACTGAGCTTCTCGCCAAACCTGTAGAGCTTATCGAACTTCCACAACTTTTGAAATGGGAACAGACCTCACTGAGACACGAGGATAAAATTGCTCAAGTTGTGCGTAGCCAAAGATCACAACAAATTGGCTTGTTCCATTTCCACACAGAACCCATTGGCTGTGGCGCATTTAGCAACGTGCATGCAGGGGTGCATGAGACAGATGGGAGAGAAATAGCTGTGAAGCGCGTGCTCACACGCAAGTTGTGTAGACCTGAAGATCAGAGAGAAGTCAAGAATCTGGTAAAACTACCACAGTGTGAATATATCGTGAGATATCTTCAGTGTGATAACGACGAGAACTTTTCCTATGTCATGTTAGAACTAATGGAAGGTACGCTTGATGAATATATGAAAAGCCGCAACGATGCCACAGCAAACAGTAAAATGTGCAAAGATATTGTACAAGGATTGGATTTTTTGCATCGAAACAAGATTCTTCATCGTGACATCAAACCAAGCAACATCTTGTACAAGATCATGCCATCCTTGTGCCTTAAGATTGCTGACTTTGGCCTGAGTATCAAGACGGACCAAAAGTCTGGAAGCACGGTGTGGCACACAAAGGCAGGTGCAGGCACTCGATGCTGGATGCCTCCTGAGCTTCTAACATCACCGGGAAAAGTGAAGCCCTCTGAAGCTTCGGACATATTTTCATGTGGTCTGGTACTTCACTTTATCCTGGCTGAAACAAAACATCCGTTTGAACCTGATGACGCAGCCAGTAGAACAGGACCCGATGTCTTAAATGCAACAGAACGGAACGTAATGAGTGACACGTTTTCCATTGACACGCGTTTGACACCAGAAGCTGTTCATCTTGTCAAGATGATGTTGGAAAACAAGGAGAGTAACCGCCCAAGTGCTAAAAGGGTCTTGAATCATCCATTTTTCTGGTCCGACAAACAGAAAGTCAGTTTCTTACGTTCTGTGGGAAATCAACCAGAGATAGAAACGCCAAGATACAAAGTAGCTACCCTATCTCCAGTAGAGCAGCACTTAGAGAATGTTCTTGGTACCATATTCGCATCATCTTCATGGGACTTGCAAGTACCAAAGATATATAGTGACATGACCTCATGTAGAAGGGGCCGCAGATATGACATAACTTCAGCGGTTGATTTGTTACGTTTTGTGCGCAACGCTTATGCACATGTCTCGGATGCGACACGCCCCACTCCTATGAAAAAGCTTCTCCTGGAAGATTTTGTGTTCTTCACCGAGTTTCCAAGTCTGTTGATAGAAGTATACAAGGCCGTGGTACAAGAAGGCTGGGATCACACACGAGAGGAAATTATTTATATTTTGTAAACTTCCCCAAGGTTCGTCAATTGTTTCTGTTACTGAATTGGAAACTATATATATTGAGAACATTACTACAAAGTTCCACGCATTTTCCTCAAAAACACAGAACCTTAAAACAATGGCAAAAGATCAATAGGACGAGAGAAAAAGGGACGTAAGAGTAATTGTAAATGCGCGGACGCAATAAGTGTTAAGAGAAAAGATACGTATCTACGCGATATGTCTGTATGTACACAAGTAGCTAAAACACAACCGTATGACGGCAAATTGATCCGCACCAATTGCAGAAGCTAACAACAAGGAGAATGTGCAAGGTCAAAACACTCCCATACAGCAAAAGCCAAACAATCAACGGTTATAACAAAAGTTGTGAGGGTCGAAGTTCAGCAATTTTGCGAAGTTGTTCATTAAAAGTTCATCTCAAATGAATGGAAGCGACGGACAAACAGTTTTCCTTCGAAGAGTTTTCGTTCGAAACAAAGAGAAGAGATGAACACGCACAACAGTTATGTTAATACTTGTAGAAAACAAAGAGTGCCAAGGTGCCAGAACAAATAGCCACTGGACACATCATTGATTAATCGCTTCTCATATTCTGCTAATGTTATTGGCATCGGGTGACCAAATATTGATTTAAACACTGCAGAATATAAGCAAAAAGAGACAACGCTCGATGAGAACACAAACCAAACGATGTTACCACTTTACCGGAGAACTATTTACCTGTATAGTCAATTACTTGACACATGAAGGATAATCATTTTTCATATTCTACTAATTCTACTGTTTAAAAGACATCGGGTGACCCAATATGTGATTTGAACACTCCAGGATGCTAACCAAAAGCGCTCGATGATTTGATGAAGAACAGAATAGAAGTCAAACAGTGTTACCACTTTACCAGGGGCAGGAGACTGTTCACCTGTACAGTGAGTTACGAGGAATACCCCCCCCCAATAGTATCTTCACAACCATGAACAATGTTTAGCTCCAAGAAAACCGCGAAATACTCATCTGTGCAGAAACAAACGTAGTGCAAGGATGAGTAACACGATGCAGCTCTACAGAGGTCAGTATCAACACCACTACTGGATAATACTGCGTGTATCTCTTCAAATGACTGCTCCCTGAGTAGACCAATCATTTGCTGAAAGAGTTGGTGATGAGGCCACAAAGGCAACCGTCAGCTTCCCGAGATTCATCACGCGACTCGTTGCATCGCAGCAAAACAAGGTAAGCGAGTTTTCAGACTGTATATCTATATATTGGGGCAAACAAAACTTCTTGAAATAATGTAAAATATTTTTTGATCTTTTAATTTCAACTAACACCTGAACACACTACTTTATATTTGAAGGTTTGAAAAAGCAGTGCCAGGTAGTAGTATGGTCAACATAAATACGTCACAGGGTAATTCTTCCAAACAGTGCTACCCGAGTAGACCACTCGTTCGCTAGTGTTAGGGCCACAAAGACAACCGTCGCTTCCCAGGATCCATCACGCGACTCGTTGCACCACAGTACGACAAGGTGAGCGAGTTTTCAGACCATCTTTTTATATACTTGGGGCAAAAAAACCGTTTTGAAGTAACGTACAATATTTCTTTGATCTTTTAGTTTTATCTTAAACCTGAACACATTTATTTACATTTAAAGGTTTGAGAAAGCAGTGCTTGGTTCACCAACAGATTAAAGCAACACAAAGTTTAGTACCAAACACTTCACAGGGTAAAACCAATTGTAGATCCTCGTAAGACAAGGTAAGTGGGTTTTCAGACCACCGTTATATATATTTGGGTAAATAAAGGGCAAAGGAAACTTTTTAAAATAAAGTAAAATATTTTTTTGTGATCTTTTAGTTTTAACTAAAACCTGGACACATTACTTTATATTTAAAGGTTTGAAAAAGCAGCGCTGGGATGGGCAACACAAAGTCCAGTATCAACCACCCCGTGTGTGTCTCTTCAAAACAGTGCTGCCCGAGTGGACCAACCATTGGCTGGTGTTAAGGCCACAACCGACAGCTTCCCGAGATCCATCGCGCGACTCGTTGCACCGCAAAACAAGGTAAGCGAGTTTTCAGAGCATCTTTTAATATATTTGGGGCTAAAAAACGTCTTGAAGTAATGTAAAATGTTTCTTTGATCTTTCTTAGTTTAGGTAAAACCTGAATTTGACAACTTGCATTTGTAAAGTTTGAAAACATAGACAGGAAAAAGGGATATGAAGTGAGTGCCTACAACTGCGACTATAAAAGGCATGTATAGCTGGTACATAAAAAGTTGACATGGTGCTGCAGTGAAAACCGAAACCGAAAGAACTGTGGGTAGTAAAAAAACGAATAAATACGAGAGGCTTTGTCAGATAGCTTAAACCTTGGCAACTTAAACATTTTACTGTTTACTGTCGTTTAGCGATAATTTTGGCCTCTTCTTTGCAGTACCTTGTATTAAATTTAGGTTTTACTGGTAGCACACAATTCCTTTCGGGGATGGTATGAACTGCTACTGCACATTAACCTCTTCTGCTATGGCTGTATATCACACACGCAAGATAAATGCTGAAAACTATAATAGGTTAGATTGCGTAGAGTCTTCACTGAGTTACATCTTACACATATTCTTGAGAGAATGACTTCCTTTTGTAATATCGGCTTTGAAGCTGTGGAACAAAGGTTTCTGTGCTTTCTAGTTCTGTTGCTGTAATAGTGCTTGATATTATATAATCAAGCGTTTTGCTGGGGAGGAAGGAGGATGGTACAAACCACTTGGTGGAGCAACAGCTTACTGTCGGTAAGTTGTCGTGTTCCGCTTGTTGAAATTAAAACTTCAGTCTTGGTAGGTTCTTTGGCTATTTTGTGACTCTAGGGACTTGGTGTTGTGGCTTCGTTAGCCATGAAAACGATTTTTGTGGAGAATGGTTTGGGACCAATACTTCATTTCAGCAGCATGTGACCACCTATAGAACCAGTAACCCCTGTTTTGTTGGTTGTCATTTCAGCCTCCATGATCTCCCGCTTCAATTTGGTCTGTCCGATTTGAGGAGCAATTTGATTCAAAATCTATAATGCAGAAAAAAAGGTTAGTCGCTCTAGAGTTGAAGTTAATTAACTACGTATTATAACTTTTTTAACCCTCTCAACCCCGAAGACGCCATATAACGTCTTTATAGTTGGTTGGGAAAAGTTTGTTTTTAATCTTAGATAAATTGCTGTGTACGATCATTTTGCTTCTCATTACCAAAGAACTTATTTTGTATGGATAATGTAGGGAGAACTTACATACTGAAAAACTTAATTGTCACACACTTCAAAACAGCTTGTTGTGCTTGACGCTTCTCTTGTTCTTGAAGTTGAGATAATTTGAAACATTTTGAATGATGTGAACAATGTACAACAACAGTGTCCTGTGATGTGAGCTTCAATTGGCTCATTTCTGTTCCTTTGTAGTTTTTAAAATATATTCTCAGATAAAAACTGGTCACATTTTCCTCACTAATATTCAAAACGATATCTTAGTTAAGGGGCAACCACCCCCCGAAAAATAATACTTTACTGCAAACGCTAGAAACAAACTAAAATGCTGAAAATGACATCCTTAAACTTCTGGACTCCCTCCCCCTGTCATTTTTAGAGCGTTCCCCCCTGGGTCTTGCTCTACGTTTATTCGCTAGTGTAAAAAAAACCCGATTATGTATATTTTTGTGGAGTTATGCATGCATGATAGTAAAAAATTAGCAGAGCGGGATAAAACCATATTAAGTAAGATGGTTAAAATTTAGGATGAAAATGTTGAAATCTCTTACTCGAGTCTCAAGCTCGGTACAGCCGCTGAACAGACTGTAGTTTGTATGTGTAGGAAACGCCAGTGAAGTTCGGTGTTTTAATCTGTTTAAATCATTATGTTCTTCTATTTACCTACAGACCTCACCAAGGACCGAATGACGCCAATCAGCCCGAATGATCGTTTGACAGCATCGTGACGTCCAGGGACCAGGAACAAGTGATTTATATAAATGCTCGGTTTAAATGATTACCCTGTTGAAGACTAAACAAACTGTGATATGGGTTTTGCTTACTCTGTCGCAGACTAAAAGGCAGAAAAACCTCGCCATGAACAGTGACACAAACTCGTGTAGCGATTATATTAGCTAGTAACCCCCACCCCTGGTTTGACACTATCAGAATTTCATGAGTTTGTCAAAATGAACAAAGACCACGCGCGTAGTTTTTATACTGAACCAACGAGTTAAAAGAAAGATATTTACGAGACGAGTTCATTAGTTTTTCTCAAAAAGAAAACATTACCAAGTTTGTCAGAATGAATAATACCACGTAGTTGTTATCATGAGCCAACAAGATAAAAGAAAGATAGGTTTACAAGACGGGTTAATTAGTTTAATCTTTGCTTTTCTAAAGAAGAAAGAATCTTAGTTTCTAGGATAACAATTAGCTAAAAAGGAGTTGGCTCAGTTCAAGATGTTGTCACCGTGTTTTTCGTCAGCTGCTAGGCAGAGGGGTAGATTTATTTTGACCACGAGCTGTAGGAGACATTGTACTCATATATTAATAAAATTATCTCCTTACCAGAACCTTTGTTGTATTGTGCCTTTGATCGCTTCGTTCTGCTCCATAAAATCCCCAATATTTGCCGTTTTTATCCATATTTCTCCATGCTTTTTCGATGGTTGTTGGTCAGTTCGTTTTGTACTCCTAGCGGTAAGACCGCTGAACCAGACCACCAGGGACGCGCGGCGAAAGCCAAAAAAAGAATGGGTGGGAAGCCGTTTTCAGGTTGCTAGGAATCGATCAACTTAGCCAATCAGGTTGTAGGAAATACAATGGCAATTGTATTATGAAATCGTGCTTTCCTCGTAAGAACACAAAATTACTCTCCCTTCTCGGGAAGGCCCGAAAATGTGAGCTTGATTCTTATATAATCTTCCCTCCTCTTTCGCCGCGACTGACACGTTTCTTCGATCGCAGTTGTGGAAGGGCCAGACACAGTACCCTCCCCCCCGGGCCCCGACATCGCAGAAGTCATGGGTTCGAATCCCGTTGAGGCCTGAAATTTTATCCAGGCATATATTTGTAACTGCTTAAGTTGCATTTAAAAAAACTGCAAAGATATTTTGTCATATCCATATCTATGAAGAATGTAGAAGCTTTATCATTCACTATACATTTGTTTCATAATCATAGTGTTTTCACCTGAAACAGTTGCTAACAGTTAGTGTCTAGTAGACTGAAAATAACAAAAGAAAACAAAGGAGTTAGGGTGTGGTAAGATGCATGTATATTAGCCCAGTAGATATTTCATGGGTTTAGTAAAATCACTCTGGCGTGTTTTAGTTGTGACATATGCATGAAAATCGCGAATATTTCCGCGTCTGCCACGAATTTGAAACCAACTAAAGGTTGCCTGCATAATTTTCTTAAATAAAATTCTAGAACCATTTTGTTTGTTCTTAAACTTTTCAGTTGAAAGAATTTCTTCCACACTATTTAATACAAATCAATAGTTAATAATCAATAGTTTATTTGAAAAAAATCAATAGATAATATGGTGTCCTGAGATTACTGTCAGTTAATGTTCACACGTTTTGATACTTTTCCATAATTTTTACAATTTTGAATACATAATCCAAAAGCAAGACAGAGAGACAAATTTGCCGTGTAAATTAAAAGGATGGAGTTTTGGCTAAATTTTGGAAGGAAAACGCTGATGAGATAAGAGCTGACAAAAAAAGAGAACGAGCAGGGGGGTGGGCGGGGTGGGAGGGGAGAGACGAGGGGTCGACCAATTGCTTTCGAAGAGGGAAGTGGAAGAATGTTTCCGTGTACTTTATTTTGATCAACTTTCAACTGCAAACAGTATTTTTTTAAGGTTTCGAAGTGCGCAAACATTCTTTTTATCAAATGGTCCATCCGTGAAGAGTCTATGTAAGGTCTAACATCTTGCATATCCGGACCCTTTCAAATGTTTTGTGTTTCCATTCTTAGCAATAAAAACAGCGAGTCAATCAAGACTACTAGATTAACCCGAGCTCCTTTCCAATTTCAGATAAACACGCATAATATGTTCTCTATCTTTGAGTTCGATGCCCTGATCACATCTGGGGGAGTAGTTGCCTGGGACCCGGATGCTGGTCCGGTCAAATCGTGGACCAAATACCCGGGAGTAGCAATTGACACGACCTCAAACGCCGGGGAAGCCAGTAAAGTGCTAGACTCCAACGAGATGACGCACTGGTAGTCAGGCACATGCGCACCTACAGGCTTTTTGAATCGCCCCGATTTGAACACACTACCTCACGCATGTGCAGATAAGCCAAGCCGCTGTACCTCAATTGGAAATGTAAAGCTTGCACCATTGTAAATGGAGTCGCAAAATTTGAGGTACAACTGAGAAATGCTGGCCCTTTACTGAAAGTTGCTATAAAGGGAAATTATTAAGTGGAAACGCAATTGGAAGTAATAACCAATCAAGGATTGGTTCCTAGAGTGACAGTTGGATCGGAAGTAAAATACCATTTTCTAGTTTTCGAGGGAACAAATTTGACTGTGTCGGCGTTGCGGGTTAGTTCTAGCGACGCATTTACTGCCATAGAGCTGGCAGTCTTTGCGATCCCATGTTACGAGATGGCAGCGGTCGACCTCGGTACTCCACGAGAAGTGCAAGTGGTCCAAACACGTCGGGCCGGTGGGAGAGCTATTGCTACGTCACTTCTCGTTTCAACCAATGGGAATCACTGGACCGAGGTTGCGCGGTTGAACCCGGATGCGTTGCGTACGGTGACAACCAGATTTGATCAACCAATCACGGTTCGCCACGTGGCTGTGAGGCACGAAGTTAAGGAGGGTAACTGGAACAAAGTGTACGTTTGGGAGATTGATGTTTATGACCGGTTTGGCCGCTGTGGACACCCACCCGTCCCCCAAAAACACCGGCGGGCAGTGGCTAACATTCTTGGCGTGAACGGCATCTGGGGCTGGGGCACCAACAAATACAGCAAGGACCTTCCTCACGGCCAGGGAGCTGATCGCTACTCACCGGGTAAACCATAATTTGTTTTCTTAAAAATAACAACATTTTACTAAAGACCAATATTTTGGAAGCTTATTACGAAGCACATACACAGTGTTTATGATAAACACTGTAATTTCTAATCTAAAACTTGTCACGAGGGTGCCCAAATGTCGTAAGCTCTGTTGGTTTCCTTTTGGCGTTCTCACTCCTTTTATAATTTGATTTGCATACAACAAGACAAGACTTTATTCACATTTCACTATTACTTACATAATTATTTTTATAATCTATATTTAGACTTACAATACATAGTTACACATTAATTAATAAATGGAGTTCTAAGTATATGAGAATTTTAGGAAATGTCTAGTGTCTAAAGTAACCAATTAGTTTTCTAGTTAGACACTATAAGTAGTGTTATGTATGTGTGTAATGTATAGCATATCAGTTTGAAATAGTTATTGCGTTCGAACGCAGGCGGGAAAATAGTCGATTTTTCGTTTTGTCCAAATCTGCGCCATTTTTAATTAATAAACTGCATGAGAGAGTCTTAGTTTGAATAAGCGCCTCGTTTCCACAAGATTGTCCAGTGCGAATTGACTTCATTCGTGCGGAACACTTCTTCATTGAGGTAAGTTCAGTCCTTTTTTTTTCGAGGTTGATGCAATGTTTTTCCAAAACGTGTGATACATCGAAGCCTTTTTAGCGTTATGTAATTCTTTAAAGGCCCAGGTCCGACGTTCGCTTCGTTTATGTTTTAGTTCCATCAAGCCTCGAAAAAGATACAATAAATAAGAGTTCATAGTTGTCCAACATTGATAACTAGACTTAAGTCAAAAGTCATTTTGAATAATCAGTAGACTCGCTAGCTTGCAGTAGAACTTGACTCTACCTCCCTACCTATGCACGGAAAGAAAAAACCGTACGCAAAGCATGCTGGACCTCAATCTAGGGCTTTAAATTCACCGTTTCGTTCTCGATACCAATTAGTCAAAATGCACCTTGTCTACTTGTAGCAAACTTTTGCTCATTTATGTCGGGAATTACCTTCGTTCGACAGTTAGATCCACAACAAAACGCTTGACTTTTCAGGTTTCATTGTTCAATATATCCATGTTCTCTCTGTCTCGCGATCTGTAGACAACAATATACACACGTACACACTTTCATTTCGCCTTTAAACAGGCAACGCTAATCAATTCACACTTCAACACCATCATCTTCACTTCATCATCATCGTGCAACATCAACAAAGACTTTATTTATACTTTTAAATATTATACATAATAAATTGAATAAAGTTTAGATGAAACAAGTGCAGGTAAGTGTTTCCCAGAATAACCTCGAGGTTAATCAAGCTCGATGATGCGTCACTCAACTCTTCACGCAACTCGTGTACATTAAACTGGCACAGTTCCCGACATTTAGTTAAAAATAAAAGTATTGGATGGTGTTCTGGTAACCATTCCTTCGTACAGAAGTTCGTGTTTGCTTCCTCATCCTTCTAACAAAGGCTGTTTTTACCCAATACAATACATTTCAGGTGCTCCCTGCGGGGCTTTTCAGCAACATTTTTTGAAACAACAAATCCATGATTCAGTAGTTGAGGGTCTTACACTGGAAGACTAGCTTTGAAAAAAACTGTTTTTTCTGCGTTGGGGAGTAGGCTGAAAACGGGTTTGATCAACAAGAGTTGATATGGTATGTTTTTCGCCTGTAGGATTTAATGTGTAGCTGATGCTTCGAGCGTTAGCCCTTCGTCGGAGCAGACTGGAGGTCTTAGCCAGACCGCTATCAGCGCTTCACAAGGATTTCTGTCTGAGACATTAAGTTACGCCCTAAGATAACAGACCACAACACCGGCATTAGCCTGCTCTAATTATCGACAAGTGCGTGCGTTCTTTTAAGTCCCCCGATAGAATGTCGAGCGACTAGACCAACAGCTTAACGTCCCTGTCCATGGACGGCCAACTCGAATGGGATAATGTGATACATAGATTGCGTCATGGTAAAACTGGTCTTAAATCGGTTTTACAGAATGATATGCTCTGAAACAAGCGCAACATAAGAAACAGGTTTATAACCAGTTTGACAAGAGCCCGTTCAACAGAAAAACGAGACAATTTTAGCAGAGCCTTTCTTTCAAGTTAGTCAAACGGTTCACTAGGTAAGCTCCACCTCCCCCTACCCCCTCCTTTTTATCACCCTACCCTTCCTCACTGGCCATCTCCAATCTCTACCCTCCCTCCGGTTCGTATCATGGCTTCAGGTAACTGATTCAGTACTTAACTTACTACTACTACTACTACTACTACTACTACTACTACTACTACTACTATTACTACTATTACTACTATTACTACTATTA
>JAOBYH010059223.1:0-11929 GCA_025403525.1 Umimayanthus kanabou | reverse complement strand
ACTACTACTACTACTACTACTACTACTACTACTACTACTACTACTACTACTACTACTACTACTACTATTACTATTACCATATTAAACTGCTATTGCTACCGTTACTCAATTAATAAAGTTCTTGGTATAATTACAATCCAGAGTCCATCAAAAGGAACCACTTGGCGGAATTCCTGGATTAACACATCCCAGTAAGTGTGAATGTCGTCATGGAAATAGTCAGGGAATGCTGCATGCTGACGGTAAAGCTGTAACACGAAGGAGTGGTTGATATTAGAACCTTGAGACCTATGTTATAACTAAGAATTTATTTTATGCTTAAAAGGATCGTTGTATATCGTACCCCAGTTCACACATTTATCTGCAATTACTGACTAAACAGTAAAATTTCTGGCGGATAACGTTACCTATTCTATGGCTGTCTGATTTCACGTGCTGTGGTCGATCAATTACAGGTCCGTAAGTAGCCTACTTATTAGAGAGCTTTTAAGCAACGAGGACGGAAACGTCAACGAGAACGTTACAAAACAATAGACTTAATTACAGAATACAATCACTTCACGTGGAAATGTAACCACCTGGCCACTTTTCCGCCATCGTCTTTAGAAACAGAACGTGAAAATCTCAATTCTGGAGTTTTGAACGTTAGAGTACGAATCATTTCAATCTTCATGAAGCTTTATATACATACATACATACATACATACATACATAAACTTTATTTTACTTCGGATTTTTAAATAGCTTTACATAGATTGTATGCTAGTATCTCCGAAAAAAATAAATAAATAAATAACTAAATAAATAAATTTCTAAACAAACAATTAAACAACACAGAAATTTATAAAATTTACATCAGTACCAAGGCTAAAAACATAAGGAAAGGCCTTTAAAAACTAAGTTCTGTATATGTTCAATTGCTCTTAAAAGCGTTCAAACTTTCGGAACATCTAGTTTCTTCCCTCAAATGGTTCCAATGTGTGGCGGCATAGTACCTAAATGACTTCAGACCATAGGTTTAAAAACAAAGCTTCTAATTTTTCACACACCTTCAGGCAAAACAAAAAAGAAACGCATGAATTATACAAACAAGAAAACGGAAAACGGAAAGTTAAAAATTCAGCAGCCGTCTTCGTTGACGTTCCCGTCCTACAATCCTGGACAAAATGAAATGGAACACTGGACCCCAATCCCCTCATCAATGTTGTTGGATCGATTTGGTAGTGAAAATTAGGGTATTCTTTGGAGGGAATTAACAACATTGTGGAGGGGGTAGGGGGGACGCTATTTATTAATAAGTGTTCCATATATTTTGTTCAGGATTGTAGCTGCTTGAGGTCCCTATTAGGCCATTTGCTCGGTACGTACGGCAACTGATGGATCCTCGTATTTGTCCTTTCTTTCTTATTTAAAGAAGGAAAAATGCTCTGTCCATGACTTGCTGTACAGACCTCACACTCGGCAAATAAGAGATATGTAGTTTATGTAGTTGTTGACTGTTGTACTGTGGAACATAAGTTTTTTTTGTGTGCAAAGATAGTTGTGCTTTTCACTGATTGAAGAGCTTACCCAAACAAAAAGCAAACGCGCACATAATTATGCAAGTCCAACTCTCGTGAAAAAAGAGCAACATTAGGATGGTTTCTCTATAAGCTAGCAATAAATTGCAAAGAAACAAAGAAACGCAATGAAATGTTTGAAGGGAAGTTTGGGTCAGATGTCATTGAAATAGGTCAAATGATCAATAGCTCAATTATAATAACTCACCCAATAAATCAAAATTCGCGTACTATTCAAGCTATATAAAATATCTTATGTCCTAATCAGCTCTTCTCCTCTAGGTTGATAAATCTCTGTGAGCTTAAGAGTGTGCAAGATTTTGAGTTTCGTAAACTCACCTTTGTTTGTTCATCCCACGGTAAACTTCTGTTTTGGGTTATGTTCTCAAACGTTGGCCACACCTTTTGTGTATAAAATACAAATCAAGTTATAAAACAATGCTAAAAAGAGTAACTAGATAATCTAACTGAATGAGGTGTAATTTGGTTTCAAGTCATACCAATGATTTCAAAGTTTCTAATCACAATTATGATTTGAGACCGAAATCTCACAACATGAAATTCAATTATCATTCAATTATATCCATTGTTGTTATTCATGTTGTCGTTATTGTCATTGGATTGTTGTTTTTGCCACGATTGTAAGTGTTGTTGTCATTGTCAGTGTTGTTGTCATCGTGCCTGCTGGCTTTGTCATAAATTGTTACCATCACCATGTTGATGTGATGTTTTCGTTGTTGTCGTTATCTTTGTTGTATTACTTGTTATTGTTTTCATTGTCGTTGTTGCTATTACTGTTGTTGTTATCATCTATTACTGATGTTTTCATTGTTGTTGTTATCGACATGTTGTCGTTATCATCAATTGCTATCATTGGCATTATATTTGTCGTTGTTTTCGTTGTTGTCATGAATGTCTTATTATTGCTTTACTGCAGTCATTGTTGTTGATATTGTTATTGTCATGGATTTGCAGTCCATCACATGATATAAAATTGCCTTAATAACTTTGTCCTTCTAGTGTCATTTGGAACTGGCTCCGCTCGGGTTGCAAATTGAAATCTTGGACATAATATACTCCAAAAGTCACCGATAAATTGATTAATATGCATCTCATGGGCAAGTTTGCCAAAAAGAAACAATTGTATGAGATTTTTTACTGGGTGGCAACATTTTGCCAGCCAGTGAAAAATCCAACACATCTGCCTATAGTTTCCTCCAAAGTTTCCAAATTTCCAAGGCAGGTTTCTCAGCTTACTCCCCAATTTTATCGTAAAAACCCGGCCTGATACCTATTCTTGATCTGTTTCTTCTTACTGTTTGGTTCGTTTGATCAGCTAACGACATTTAATGCAGCATTCCTTATGGAAAAGTGTAAACAAATGGTGTCGGCAAGGTCAGCAAATGCTGTGCAAAACTCGGGCCATGTCACAATATACTTAACCTTGCCAAACAACGTCTGATTGTTCTCATCCTTCACCCAGATGCCTAGCTTGTTGCCCAGATCGTACGGCCGGTACGGTTTGGTTTCGTTGGCTCCGATAGCAGGGTCCTGTTAAGAGAGGCAAAGAGAGCCTTCAAGGGTTAATCAATGTACGTTGTGAGTTCAAAACTGTTATATGTACTGGATGATGAAACAGCATCTTTTTCAAGGTGTAAAAGGTTTTCTTGTGCTAGCGTGATCCGTGTTTCTTCTTGAAACTAATAACTGTCATCGGCATCCGTTATATGTCCAAAAGAAATTCGTGATTCGTTTTGTCGCACCCCCCTTTACCACCCTGCTTTATTTTGGTCTACAGCCCGAATTCAATTTTTCCAGATAAGCGCCTCCTGTTTAACATATTTCGCACTAAACCACGTGTTGGAGAACGATTCTTCTCACCAGTATAAGGATGTAACGCACTCTCACCAGTATAATGATGTAACGCATTCCATCGCTCTGTAACTGCTTAACTAAATCTGGAAGTCCCGCGTAGTTCACTGGGTCGTACGTGAAGTCGAGGTTCCTGATCATATAATCAATATCGCCGAACTGGACGTCCTGAAAACGCAAAATATTGATCTGGCCTCATCATTTTCTCAAGTCAGCCTGAAAATGTTCCATTATTAATCAGGTGTCTACTTGAATTATCAGGCTGTTTAGGTTCTTTTAAATAGGTTCTTACATTTTTGAAGTGAAGAGTTCCAGATGTTGAGAGAAAACGTCAATCTTTTCGAATGATATACAAGAGACCTCCAGCAGCTTCTTACATTCTCGGTCACTATTTCCAATTCAACTCTCGTGCAGTGGTAGTAGGGTCATACGTTAAGAAAACTGATAGTATTAGATTGAAAATAAAAAGGACGATTCAAACGAAAATCAGCCAAAGGATCAACAAAGGCTAAGATGATGGATTATGGTAATTTCGACGCAGTTGGGCAACTTATAGAAAAAATTTGCCAACCGAATACTCTCTCTCTCTCTCTCTCTCTCTCTCTCTCTCTCTCTCTCTCTCTCTCTCTCTCTCTCTCTCTCTCTCTCTCTCTCTGACTGGAAAACGAAGGATCCTTAGAGATATCATAATTTCCAAAGTTACTGTTTGAAGTAGAAATCAGCATCAAATATCAAAATATGTATCCAAATCTTTGTTTTCAAGTTTGATCAAGAAGTTATTTACTTTGTCTGCCATTTTGAAATACACCTGACCGAGTCAGATTCAGCAAATTGGTGCAAAATAGAAGTCTAGACCCAATCCCCCAACAACGCAAAAACTTGTATCCGCAGCAGCGCAACAGCCTTTTGAACTAGCACGTGACCATGGGATGTTCTCGGTTTTATGATAATGTATTTTAACTTCCTGGGCCCGGTTGTTCAAAGCCCGATTAGTGCTAATTCTGGGTTAACTCTATAGGTTTTATTAGGAGTTAATCAAGGATTAGTACTAATCGGGCTTTGAACAACCGGGCCCAGGAGTCCAGATATTAAGGTCGTTTCCTTTTGTCCGGTCTGGCTGGTCCGACCAGTCAGTTCTTAAATGGAATGCACGAGTTCTCAGAACTGGTTCTGGCCAGAATGGTCCTGCTCATAGATCAGAGCCGCTCAGTTCTCCCGCTCCGGTCGGCCAAAGCGCGGGAGTTTGGAGAGTTGTGGCGGGGACAATGTACGCGCGCGCCTTGGACCTTTCCGTTTAAACTGGCCAGAACCAGTTCTTTTTGGCCGGCCAGAACGGATAAATGGAAAGCGACCCTAGTTAGCAATAGTATAGTGACTGTTCCTAATTTTTTCATAAAAGAAGACATTTTTAATTGAATTATATTTATAGAGTGGAAATCGGAGGCAATTGAGTTGGTGCAGATGTCTTGACGTCAACTGATGCACACACTTCTCCAAAAGAGTTAGTTAACCCCGGTGTTGTGGTGAGGGCCACATGGTTGAGTACATCCTATGGATGTAAATGCGTTTACCCTCAACAGACAACGTGTTTTTACTTTATCCATGGATAGCTCCAACCCAAATCACAAATACACACACAAATGGACACGATTTTTCAGTAACTTGAGTCCAGTTACGTAGTTTCGTACTACTTTTTGTTTCATATGCAACAAAAAGCAGACTTTCGCTTGTCAGAATGGCGGGCACAAGGCCCCTTATGTTTTCATCGGCACAAATCCCCGACTGTCGTCTCGAACCCTAATGAATCAGTATTCACTTAGTTTAAAACTCCTAGAGTTTATTGTTCTAAGTTATTGCGAACTTTGATAGGGTGTATTTATCAAGGTAATAAAATAATCGAATTTGTAGATTTTTCAGCATCCTTTTCGTTTCGAAGAAAACTGATGACATTTCCATAGGTTGGACAGTCTCAATCCCAGGACTTTTCGTATACGGGGAAGCTGTGGGATCGGGGGTTTCCCGGTTTGCTCGGAGGAGTGGACAGTTTACGTATTAGGAAAACCAGCCAGAGTTCCCTTAACCTCGTTCCCATGGCTTTTGGGGTTGGACAAGACCTGGGAACGAGTTCCCGTTTTGTGTTAAGATGGTCACAAAAGTGAACTGATGTCCCGACAGATGAAACCTTGAAGGCAACCTGTTCTTTCAAGCCCACTGTACAGACCAATCTTTGTTGGGTCACTTAAAAAAAAATATCCCGATTTATCATCAGAAACCAATCAAAATTCAGTGAGGGAGGGCGCTTGCTTTTGACACAATTGTCTAAGAAATGCTCTTATATCATATAAACAGTGTGTGCCCAAATTCAAAACAAAGAAAAATGTTATCGAAATAGGTTTTCCATAATTTTTTCCACAATAAACTTTTTGAGACTTTGTAAGTCATACATTTACTTTATTCCAAAAATAAATAAAAAAAAGAAGTCTCTGCGTTGGGAAATATCAGTGAGCGCGTTGATGATAAACCGGGAATTTTTTTTTTTTCATGTGGCCTTACCATAAATACGATACTCGCAGGGTAGAGCATAAACTGAACTTTGTCAGACAAACGAATACCATCATGCATAAAATAACGCAAACAAAAATTAACTCTGTATACTTCCAAGTCTTATCTTTGGAGAGAAACCCCAACAAGAAATTCACCTAATGTATGGAAATTTTTGCTGGGTTGCTGAGATTTTCCCAAATTCAAACATTAAAAGTCTGTAAGACCACTGTTACAAATCTGTCACCTTTTGGCTTTGAGCAGAGACCACTTCATGCGATAAGAGAGACTGACTGACATATTTATGAGGGTACCGTACCAAATATTCTACAAACCTGGATCAGCAGTGAATTTTTTTCTTAAGAATTCAATTAAAATACGTGCTACAAGCTGAATTGCGAGGCAGGAAAGGAGGCGATACAGTATAGAAATTGAAAATCTCATTCGTTTGATTCAGTTAAGCTAGTTATCTAATCATATACTGCCAATATAGCTTTCGCTCGGTTTGAAATAAATATGCAAATAGTAAAGTTATTTACTTAATATTGGGTAATATAATAAATAGTAAAAAATAAACAGTTGTAGTGTTAGTAATAACAGAACAGAGTTTGTTACACTGAACAAAATTTGCAAACTACTAACGTAGCGGTTTTTCGATTTGACTTGCGAATTGACGCCTGATATATGTTAGAGTAAGTTCTCGAATTAGTTCTGTACGTTGTTCATCCAAAGAAAACAACATCAAAATATAAACAAATGATGCTTATAATTATCAGTTGAGTTGTGAACTATTCAGTTTTAAAAAGGTATTCTTGGCTCACGATACATATTTCAAATGTATCGTCACGTGATTTGTCTGTCCAACCAATGAACAAGCCTTTTTTTTCTCTAAAACACTCCTTCACTAAAACCAACCCCAAATCAAATTCTATCCATTTTTTCTATATCTTTTACATGATATGGCTTGACGTGCAAAAAATGTGGACTAAAAAACTCAACTCGTGGACACTTTAAATTTCGCTCTTTATTGACAGACCCCTGAAGCTAAATTTTGACGAAGCGTAAAACTTAGTTAATATATAAGTTAATTAACCTCTGAGTCGTTCTCACTCGTGCGCTGGATTAAATATACCAACCTAAACCTATTTTGTTTTTTGGTATTTGGTTGAGTCATGCACGTAACCATCTCTTAACTGTTTAGCATTTTTCTGGCTGTCGGATTTCACAAGATCTAAATAGGCCTGGTTTTGTCTTTTTCTTAATCACAAAAGATTACTTCATTCTTCATGCAAGTGATGAAATAAGAGCATGTAAGTGATCTTATATGCAGCGCTTGAGTGACGCAAGTGAACTTAGTAAATACACAAAAAGGATGTTAGCTCTAATGAATCCTGGTTCACTGCAAATCTATTGTTTTTTGTTTGTGTTATGACGCATTTACAACGGCTTCGCAGAACGGCAGGGAGCGTTAGCCCAAGATCAGATGGACCCCTCGGGATCGTTAAAAAAGCGTTTTCATTCGGCTGAGATCCATAGCAACAGCAGCAACAACAACTAGGCTCAGATAAGAATATCATGATATTTTTCATATATTTAGAACATTTGGAGATAGTTAGAAAACTTAGAAATATTTAGAAAGATAATGTAGTTTCGAAATGTTTAGGGTATTTTTTGGTTCTTGTCTTCTTGCCAGCCCCAGTTAACAAATAACTCAGTTGTCAGTAACTCACTTGACTGTGTTACTTTTTAATAAGGTCACAACCGAGGCTGAGCTACATACTCATACTGTGGACATTGCCACCACAGCCGGGGAAGTTAGTCATATTCTAAGCTATATAACCACAACGGCATAGTGTGAAGTCGTTAAAAATACTCATTTTTTTGCTTTTCCAAATATTGACTTTAAATTGCTTTGTTATTTGCTTGTACCAAAAAATCGTACTCATAGTCGAAGTTGTACTCGTTGTCAAATCTAAAGGGCTCTATTACTCAGGGACAGATGTCGTCAAACACTGATTTGCATCATTGATGTCGCGTTTGTGAGCACAGAGAATAAAGAAACTGCGAGAGCTAACCTGCAAAACTATTAGTGACGCATTTGAAAAGAACGACACTGAACAGAAGGCTAACCCGCCCCCTCCCAATTGTTGTATAGGTATTTGTTATCTCGGTAACTTTGCTCAGAAGAAGCCGCTTAGTATCAATATATATGAACTATAATTGTAAACACTAAACGGTTCTTTTAAATTTTAAAGCTTTAGTGCGTCAGTTGTGGTATTCACGTCAGTAAAGATAATTTAAGGTGTTTCGAACGAAATTAAAGAGACCTTTTTGAAGTTGAATAAATTCTATACCGTAAAACCTCGAAAACAAGCCCAGTGGGCTTAATCTCGAAAAGAAGTCCATCTCGAAAAGAAGCCCCCCTCTTGAGTTTGCAAAAAGTAATCTCGAAAAGAAGCCCACCTCGAAAAGAAGCCCATGGGCTTCTTTTCAAGACTACATAATGAGGTTCGTGTGTTTCTTGAGAATTATCAGTTTGACATTTAAGCAAACTTCATGGTTGAAAATGTGTGTAGTAGTCTTGCTCATTGTTTTACAGTCATCAATTTCAAAATTTGTAGCATTCATCTGGAAAGAAGCCCACCTCTTGAGTTTGCAAAAATAATCTCGAAAAGAAGCCCATCCAAGGACCTTAACTAAGAGAAAAGAAGCCCATGGGCTTCTTTTCGAGGTTTTACGGTATGTCATTATGAAATTCCACTCGATTGAAATAAAACGTTTGCAATTCATCTAGAAATATGATAAAGAGTTAATCAGTTTAATAAAGTGCGTGATATTGGTGACATTTGTTGGTTAGTAAACAAAATGTTGGGTTTTTGTTTGTAAATCTCTACAGTCATCTTTATAAATATAGCAAACTGCAACGCCACAAAGTTTACCCAAATCGGCGGAACAGATTGGCTTGAAATTTGTTTAAGGTTACAAGATGGATGTTGTAAACTGACTGCAAAAATTTTAAAAATGCCCAGTTCAGAACTTTGTTTAACGAGAGGTTTAGCTCGATATAGATTGTACCAACATCAAACAGCCGAACCATTAATTGTTAAATTTGCTGTAAAAGCTTCATCATATTCAATTATTTAAAGATGGTGTAACATTTGCTGAAGTTCTCTTCACATAGAGTATACTGTGAAACAGCAGGCGTGTCATTAATTTCTGTCGAGAGACAACAGTATACTGATTCATATCTCCTTTGTCTCGTTTTTATAAACTCTGCCGACTGTAAAAGACTTTTCCTGGTTAACAGTTCCGTAGAGTTTTAGCAGTATTCCTGGACATCATGTTATTCAAAATCAGAAAGTCTCAGTTTAATGTACTTTGGCATCGTTTTCAAAAACTAAAACTGAGATACCAAATTAACAGTATCAGAAGTCGGTAGAAAGATTGTTTTTATAATCCAAGCTTTAACTGAGGTACTCTCGGCACTGCAGATATCTCTCGTAAATGAATAATTATTATGATGTTGCTCAATATTGCGACTTATATGGATTGAAAATAATTTGGTAGTAAATATGGAACCACTGTTTGCCTTCCCTTTTCACTTCTTAACCGATAATGCACTACGTTATTTTTTAGATGAACCTTCTTTCATAAAAGTTTTGCGCCGGGCCCAAAACAGTGAAATACTGATTAGAAACATTTTGAGAACACACCTCAAGCTGAACACGAGAGACCTGTACAACTAATTTACACTTAAGAAAACCGACCACCACCGATCTGAAACATTATATGTTACTGAACGATTCATTTTAGTATAATAAGTTTAAGGTCTTGCTTACAGAACAATTTGTTTGGTTTTAAAAATATGAAAGATAATGTCAGCAATGTCATGCAGTTGTATTACTCGCAAATATTAGCTACAAAATAATCTGGCCGCCTACCTCAACCACTGATCATTTTTATTTCACTTTATTTTTAATTGGCTTACACTTGCACTTGTAACTGCACCTTTCTAATTTATTTATTTTAAATACTTGGCAGCTACACTACACATGTATTCGCGTAATGTGAAACCTTTGCAAATTATGAAATATAAATAAAGTTACTCTGTAAATTCGAGGGAAAATAAAGGGAGTTTTCTTATTTATGGTCTTTATGTATGCAGAACGTTCGGCATCGGCCCAAATAACGTAATTCCCAACTAAACGAGAATATACGATTGTAAGTGAAACTTTTCTTTTTGAGACAAGACTATAATACGGACACACAAACAAAAACTTCTGGAGAACAGTCAAAAACGAATTTTAAGAGTTTTTTTTTAAAAATATGGAATTTTTTGCAAAACTGCCGTTGCTTGTGCTGGGTCGTAGAATTTTCTGACGTGTGTTATGCCGTCACGGAACGTGGCTTGGTTATTTTCTAGGTTCATATCTGCATAGCAGTCAGTGGAGCGTTTGCCGACTTATTATCGATGGAGTAAATTTTAATCATATTCTTTTCAGCTTGTTAAAGCTCTTTAAATTGACCATATTGTTCATTATATTGTGCTGTCCGTCTTTTACAAACTGTTTGCGCACTTAGAATCAAAATTTAAATACCAATATCTATTTGAAAACAATCGTTCACAAAAAGTTTGTCAACAAGAACATACTAGCTTGTTTGTATATACTCACGCAAACAATAGTAAACTACATAAAAACTAAAACTGTTTCAACTTTAGAACACCTGCGACCCAACAAACTTATATGAACAGTTTATAAAGTTTATCAACAGTTTATATAACTTTAAGGGATTGTTACGTGTCCAGAATGCATTTAATTCTAAAACAAACAAATTTGTATGATTGTTCATTTTGTTCACTGACCCGCACCAAAAATGTTCTATTTTAAATCTTCATTTAGTTTGTTTAGAAAACGCGGTTTATCTTAAAAGTAGATAACTCGAAACCGGACGTTTGCATGCGTAAGTTTATTGTTGTGTAAATTCCAGGAGTTTCGGTGGAGTTGAACATAAAAGGACGCGCAAATATTGAACTTTTCACTTCACCCTAATAAGGTGGATAGCAGAAGACCGAAGGAACAACTGGCAAGCTGCAAGACGTCGAATAAGGTACTTAATGAATCCTTGTGCAAACCGGATTTTATACAAATATGGTGTCACCCTCACACAAACTGCGCGGTCTTGTGCTACCAATAACAGCAAGTAATTTAGTTTGAACATTTGAAATAACAACAAACTGAGTGCTTCTAAGACTTTACACTGTGCTGTTGTGGTTATATGACTTAGAATATGAATAACTTCCCTGTGGTGGCAATGTCCACAGTATGAGTATGTAGCTCAACCTCAGTTGTGACGCTATTAAAAAGTATGCACAGTCGAGTGAGTTACTGAGTTAACTGTTAACAGGAACTTGCAAGAAGACAAGAACAAAAAAGAGCCCTAAATTTCTCAAGACTGCAAAATTTTTCGAAATATATCCAAATTTTCTAAATATCTCTAAATGTTTTAAAACACCGAAAAATTATCATGGAATTTTATCTGAGCCGACAATGAATCACACAGGGAGAAACCGAAGGTACCCAATATGAAGCTCCTGATACCGGTATTACTGAGCCTACTGTACTGTGCTGTGACCAGCGGCGCTCCCGATGAGACCAACCTGGCCAAAGATCACCCTGAGATCCCAAGAGATGCTCAGGAAGTAATTGAACGGGAGGTTCAAGACCCCGAGGCAGCAAAGAAGGACGTTCAGGCTTTACTCGCCCAGGATGAGAAAAAGCCACTTCTGGCGGTTAGGAAGAAGTTTTGTACGGTAAGTTTTCCGTTCTTCAGCAAAGAAAAAACAAAGTAGCATGATTTTGCTATAAATCTACTCTTCTCTATACTCTACTCTACTCTACTCTACTCTACTCCACTCTACTCCACTCCACTCCACTCCACTCCACTCCACTCCACTC
>JAOBYH010059112.1:0-11931 GCA_025403525.1 Umimayanthus kanabou | reverse complement strand
GGGGGGCAGAGATAGGATTTGCGTCATGGGAATAATGGCCAAAGACAGAAATGGATGGAGCAAGTGCATTCTGGCCTCGTGCGCCTAAATGACTCAAGCAGATGAGAGACTAATTTACAAATTGCTATCTTAGGTGTGAAGTTCATGCAAATTAAAAACGACAAATGTTTTTTGTAGACATATCTGTGGCGTTACGAATTATTGCGCAGTATCCCTTCACTCCCTTGGGTGCACTCCCGGAGAGCGACATTTGCAGGTGTCACGTATTCCTAAAAAATACATGTGTTAAATTTAATTTTTAATTTGAATAATTTCCACTTCCAATATATATCAATACGACATCAAAAATAAAAATTACATCATAGTGCAGTGGGGAACAACTAGAAGGGACTTTTCAAACCATACCTACTGGTCTACCCTCCTCCTTCCTTCCAAAAAATAATAATTAAATGAAAATTTTACACACATTTACAAAAGCTATTGCCATGATTAATAGCTATCTATCGATTTTTAGTTTGCGATAACTTCAGTCATCTCCGATTCAAGATAGCAAGCTAAAAATTACCTACAGCTATGCAATGCTAATTCAGTTGAACATGCTCTTTCCAAAATGTCCATAGTTGCAATTAAAAAAAACTCTCGACTTTTCTGCAATGTATTACGTACACTAGAATTAGAAGTGAGCATTCAACAATGCTGCCATTATATTTCTATTGATGATGGGAGAACTACTGGTAAAAAATTGGTGTAGCGATGGTTATTATCTGTTACAAAAACAGATCAGAATCCATCACGCCAGCAATTAAGGAAGTATATTACACTGTTTTTCTGTTGAAATTCTAAATCCCTTCCCTTTCAGTAAGTTTACAACACGTTTACAAGTGACGGGGTTTCCCCTGGATAAAACCGGATGTCTTTCATGTTCACACTTCATTGTACGTGCACGCACCCCGTAGCCATTGAACCTGAACCGCGGACCGTGACACAGTCGGACTGCCAGCAAATATTTTCATAGAAATTCTGAAATCATGTGGGTAAAATAAGAAGTCTGTTGCACAAAAATATCAGGAAACTTTCCGACAAAAAGAAGCGCCGAAGAGCGCTTTCTTTAATATGCAGGAAAAATAGATGTAAGTAATTCGATCGATTTTATAATCCCCGTATAATCACAAACTTGACAAGCTATTTCCCAGTGATTCAAGGGATAGTTCAGCATGTCGCTCTTGAGTTTCGAAACTTGAACCTAAAACATTTCGATTCAGAAAAAGTGGTTTCGATAATAAGAGCGGTTTTTGAATTGGTAGTTCGCTTTAACGCCCGCTTGAACGTAACTCCAGAATCAGTTTGCAAGTCAAATGACCAATAATGAATAAACTAGTATTCCCTTTGGAGTTTGGTAGAAATTACGGTGTCAGTGCCGCTGTGAGTGCCCGTGCCCAATAACTAAAGCTTTTAATAATGTGCAAAAACGACCGTGTAAAAATTGATCGATTAATGGTCCACTGCAGTATTAACTTGCAAATGCCAAGTTCTTTCAAAATATTTACGTTGTGGAAAAACACATACATAGCGAGTGCTGAAGCAATAAAGTTAACGTGACCCAAATTTTAATAGCAGACAGCTCATCGATTTATTTAGCATGCAGGTACGCTTCGTCTTTTTATTGGACAACGAGCAGACGACGCCAGCGGAACCCAATTACGTACTTTGTTTACAGCAGTGGTACGTTATGTCACGATTTTGGCGCCAAGAAATTCACAGGAACAACAAAGTTTTGGCCGGTCATTACTCATCATTTATGAACGTCATAGCATGAAAAAAATTGTGTACAAGTTCCCCTTCGAAGAGAAAGTATTCCAGTTCCCACAAAGTACTCGAGGTGTAAAGTATGAAAATGATCCACGAAGAAAAATTCGAAAGCGGCTTCTCTCTCTCAACGACCGTTACTGTGGGGATACCATTTAAATGCAACCGTTGGAAAAAGGAAATCTTTGACAGCAATTTCTGCAGGAATTTCCACGATACAGACTGGAAGACTAGTAATACTGTGAAACGAAAGCCTAGTTTTGCTGGCTGTGAAATTGGTTCTTTACTGGGATCTGGGGGTTTTGGCTCCGTTTTCGAAGCCAATTTACACGGAAGACGAGTTGCAGTGAAAAGAATTCATCGATACGCAAAGAATCCGCGCGCTCTCAAAGAGAGCATTGAAGCTGAAAAACTTATCTTGCCATTTCGGCACGTAAACATTGTGCAGACACTTGCTGTAATTGAAGGGGAAAGTTTACTGGATGTGTTTGTAGTCATGGAGTTTGCAGGCTGCAACAACTTACAAACTGTTATTGATGACGAGAGCGAACTTTTGGACTGCGCTCGCAGGCTGAACTTTGCACACAATATCGCGTGTGCGCTGAACTATCTCCATCAAAATAATATTTTGCACTTGGACTTAAAGCCAGCTAATGTCATCGTGGGGAGTGATGGTAACTGCAAGCTGGGGGACTTTGGCTGTTGTCAGAGACTTGAACCACTTATGGAAAATGACGAACTCTTGGCCTTGTCTCCGAGCCCAACCACGAGTTTTTCAGTGACAGGTACATTCGCATATCGTGCTCCCGAACTATTGAAAGGAGAGCTTCCTACATTTAAAGCTGATATGTACTCTCTAGGAATACTACTATGGCAGATGCTAACCAGAGAGCAACCATATGGACTCGAAAACCAGTTCGTAGTAATTTATGGCGTCGTAGCGTATCACATGAGACCTACGTTGTCCGATTATCTGAACGTAGCTTGCACTTGCGGCAACCAAGCCACGTACATTGCTCTAATGAGATCCCTCTGGGATGGAGAACAGTCGAGACGACCATCAACCGCAGAAGTTTTGCAAATTCTGAACGGTATTAGAGATACTTAAAGAACTTTTATTATTTATCTAACTAGCTTACACTTTTCAGTTTTGTGTTTCGCTTCCTTAACTGCTCGTGCGAGTTTCAGCGCGTGTGTCCTCGCAGCATGACGCAGCTTGAAATTGCAAGTTATTTTATTCATTCATAAAACTGTCTATGACTATGAGTAGAAAGACGACGGCCAGGTTTCTGTAACTCAGCAGTTTATTTTCAAGAAGTTTACATAGAATGCATGGTGAGTACACAAAACCAAAATGGTTACACGGAAGAACTTCAACCTTGACATTTACTTCTTGCCTGAAAAATTCCGTGTTTAACCGCGTTATTTTGTTCATTGCCCGGGGATACCATTATTTTGCATAATGTTTACATATTTCTCTGACAACGAGGTGCAATCGCATGCAAATCGTGCACAGCTGAAAGGACTGACGTGACAAAATATAGGGCATTACGGGCAAGAGACAGGTATCCGGAGATTTTTTTCTCTGTTTTGTACGGTGGCCCACAAGTGCCAACGCAATATATTTCAAAGTACAAAAAATATTCCCCAGAACAAAAATATATTCACCAGAATAGAAATATATTCCCCAGAACAAAAATATGTTTCCCAGTACAAAAATATAATTTTCCCAGTGCAAAAATATGTTCAAGTACAAAAATAAAGTGCACGGAATTGAGGCCAAGACAAAACCAAACTATATTTTTGTACTGGAACATATTTTTACACTGGGAAATATATACCTCTTATTAACCGAGTGCAAGGTAAGTACAGCAAGTTATGGCTCCTCGTTTTTTCCCTTCCTTTTATGGCCCAAGCGTGAAACGCGTTGGCCATGAAAACAAGGAAAGAAAAAAAACGAGGATCCATAACTTGCCATACGGACCACAAACGAGGCTAATAATGTTTATTATATATGGCTTTGTTGATTATTCCGGGAAAGGAACATAATTATTTGATGTTTTGACAGGGGATCAAGAGCTAGAGGTCCATACGGCTACTTACGGACCTGAAATTGACCAATCACAGCATACAAAATCAGTCAGCCATATATATATAATAAACTTTGTACTGGGAATTATATGATGCATTGACACTTGTGGGCCTCAGTAAAGGAAGCAATTGAACATAATAAGGTAGTGCAGTGTCAAAAGCTAATAGTTCCTTCAAGAATAATAAGGTTGCTTTAATAATGCCTCAGTGTCAAAAACAAGGGCTGTAAAATGATTGCACAGAAAGCTAGAGATAATGCAAAACTCTGTCCAGTGCTCACCAGTCCTCTATAGCCCAAACAAATCATACTTTGTAGCTGAGGCCTAAAATAAGTATTTAAGGAGAAAATATTTTCAGAAATTTTATGATTTATTTTTAAAGAACTGCTGTCACTTAATTATTTAAATTTTATATCGTGTCATGTAAGCAATTTCTTTGGTATTGAAGATCATGTTCTTACGAGTACAGTGGAAGGGACATGGTCACATCCTTATTGTGATAAGTTATAGCAGCCTGTATTTGTAAATAACTATAAATAATTTTGTACAGAAATATTTAATATCTGTTAATGCTGTAAATAGAACGTGTATATAGCTTGAGTATATACCAAAAGCTATGTAGTATTTTTATGACTGAGATTTGATCATGCAGTCGTCAATCCGTCATGAAAGGTTTTGAGCAGGTCTCAGCTGATTTGTTGCTGCAGGTCAGCAGCAGAGTATGTAGGGCCCATACGCGATAGGAAAGAATTCTTGTTGATCTGAGGCTCATCTGATGCCGCATCTGTGATCAAGAACAATAAAAAAGAACTAAAATGTATATTTTGTCTCATTACGTTCACTTCACACTTGCATATGCATGTGGGATGGGAGGTCATTGATCAAACCTTTATTGATTTAAGAGAGACTGTGAGATCGAGAGAGAGAGCTCAAGGGAGGTGGAAGGGTGGGGTAGACAAGTGGAGAAATGCGCGTGGTCACTTGGGGGTGGGGGGGGGTTCCTGTGTTCGTTGATGATCACGTGATTGTGTTCGCAAAATAAAGATGGCCGCTATTAGTGTTATGGCGGACGGTCAATCTGGAGATAATTGTGCTGGATCGCCTTGTGAAGAACTGGATCCTGATGTCCAATTTGGAAGTACTGGAGACACTGGCACAAAATTTTATATTGGTGAAGATAAAGAAGCCGAGGATAGCTTGGTGACAGACTCGGAGGAAGATGTTCATAACGAACTTGAAGTGGAGTCCTTGCAGTTCCAGTACGGTGTTACTCCGCCAAGAAATGTCAGAAGAATAAAAGAAAAATCAAAAAGCTGTAAAAAGTCGAAAGAAAGGATTGTGATATTCGCGAAAAGCCATTCAGCTAGAGATTTTGGTAATGTTGCGGGCTTTGACAGAATAGAGACAGACATCCAGAGAAAAAAGAATCGAGCGAACTCAACCCAAATCACAAACGAACGGGCATTTCAAAGAAAAGTAAAACGAGAAAGTTTGGGCTCTGAATGCAGCACTTCTTCTTCTCAGTCTCTGAATGGAGGAACGGGGTCTAGACTGGACATACCCAGCATCATGATAGAGTCGACCAGCCGCTATCGGTGCCTGAACTATGATCTGAGCCAGTCGTATCCGGCTGCAAGGCCCGTTCGCTCTGCTACTGATCCAATGAACAGCTTGTGTTCCCAAGCCGGAGGAAAGCTTCTTCTGAACTCTGGTTGTCCAGAACCAAGAGCTCAGTTCTTCAGAACATTTACTAAACTAGTGGAGATGTGTGTTCATTCCAAACAAAAGGAAAACCCAAGTTTGGCGCAACTGGAAAGACAGACATCAGAGGAAAACAAGAGATGGGAGGTTGAGCTGCGGCAGGCCTTGTGGCTGGAACTGCAGGCCTGGCATGCAGGCAGGACCATGCAGGAACAGGACAACTACCTTGTTCAGGCCAGGAAGGGTGTTGATGATGTCTTGGACGAAGTCATCAATTTCAAATTTGAAATGTCTGATATAGAAGGTATTGGTGGATTGAATGTTGAAAATGTGAAGAATGACACAGAATCTGAGGAAAATCGTGAAAGGAATGTTGTTTCTAATGGGGGAAAAGTTGGTGGCTGTGTGGTGTCACCAGGCTATAATCACACAAGCACTTCGAATGAGGATGCTGAAGATAGTGTCGGAATTGGAATGGAACTGCCACAAAACCAGATATGTACTCAGTGTCAGAAAAGCAGAAATTTGGTAAACAAATCTTGTACTGGACAACATGGAAGTTTGTGCAGTGAAGTGTATTCAAGTCATGTTGTTAAAGATGGTGGGGATGTAAATATTGACAGCTTCAAGAAGTATGATAGTCGTGACTGTTTGACATCTAGTGGTGACAGTTGTCATCCATCTGATGAAAACGTTGGCTCTGTAGGTGTGCAAAGAACCAACTCCTTTGATAATGTTACTTGCAAAGCTGAGCTCAATCTGGATCTATCAGATCAAAGCACACAGTGTCCAGGACAAAGGAAAACAAATTCTAGGGTATCTGCCTCTGATCAACAGAAACAAAGTAAATGCAATATGAAATCATCAATCAAAATTCAAGTTGCGTGTCAGCAGGTTATTCATTTATTTGAGAGGTTGGAGAAAGTAGAACAGCTTTATCCAACTTCACAAGCTCTTGGAGAGGAAAACTGCAAGTATTCAAGTGAAAAATTTCAACTGAATTTTGAGACACTGTGCTTGTGGCTGAATATTACCAAGGATTTGAATCACAAACTACATACAGTTGCGAAGTACCTCTGTATTGATGTTACAGACAGTGAAACATGGAAGGACTGGATTGACATTGGGCTGGGTATGTATACAGGGCACGAAACAGCAGCATGCCAAGTGTCAAATGGCAGGCCAAATCGAGGAACTGGCAATGATGCCAAAAAATATTTGGATTGCCAAAAAAGGGTAAATGGCAAGCCAAAATATTTTTGGATTGCCAAAACAAATTCTAATGGCACTCCAATTTTTTTTCCTATTTCATGCCCTGGTATAACTATAGTATATGTGTACTTCTAGTACACACACTTTGCTGCATTTGCAACCAAGAAAATATGTGAATTTTGCAAACAGTCATATTTTTGAACTAGATCTTTCTTAGTATTAGTTACTGTAATTTCTGCACAATTACTTGCATACATGTACTGTATTGCAGTATAATAATTATACTGCTTTTCCCCCCAGTAGAGAACAGCTGCAAGTAATAAAGTGGTGCAGATAATGTGTTGAATTCTAAAGGTTACTGAGACAATATGTTGCTCTTTTTGCCACTTTATCAATAATGCTTTTGTGTGAAGAAGAGCTAGTTGAGTTGCCATGGAATGCAATGAACTGGTAAACAAGACCCAGTTCTTGGATTGATTGAAAAAAGCTCAACTTCACACAAAATGAAGCTCGTGCATTCATAGGCTTCTGTTGAACATTTTTTTAAAAGAAATACGAGTGCATAACAAGCAAACTATATATTTACATAGACTTTCTTGTGTTATTTATGATTGTGTTAAAGCAGTGTTTTACATGTAGGTTTTGTAAAATGTAATCTCCAAATCCCGTTGAAGCAAGTACGGTAGTTAACTTTAAAATAGAAGCTGCGATTTTCCATAAAATTATGCATGACTAACAGTGTTCAGTTTGCTTCAGTGGCCTTTGATCTCTTTCCCAATTCCCACAAAATGCTCAAACTCTGAGTGTTAAGTGTTAACATATACATGTACCAACCAGGGAATAGCAGAAGACATAGCAAATTTAATTAAAGTAGAAACAGTCAAGATAAAAAAGGTGAATGGTTCTACCAGTTTTCAAATAAAAGATTACCTTGTAAAATGACTCTTGACTAACCTTAACTTTTTCATCCCCAGCCAGTTTATCAGTATGAACATTCTCCTTATATTATCCACGCCAAATCAGTTGTTTGGTGGTGAGAATAAAGCAAATGATCATACACAGCAATTTATCTAAGATGAAAAACCAAATTGTCTCAACCTGTTTACAAGGAAACTATAGACAGTTTAATAGGAGAATTCAGCAATATGTCATATTGTATGGCGTATTTGGGGCCAAGAGGATTAAAACACTGATCTCTTGTTCTTGTTGATTGTGCTGACAGAAGTTCTTGACAGAGATGAGTGCCCTCTGTTAAGCAAGAGAGATGACTACAGTGATGAGTGTATGTCAAGAAAAGACTCTTATGGTGGCATGTTTCCGGTGGATGGAAATGATGTGGACACCCCTCACCCTGTAGTGGGCCGTTCAGGAAGCACTATGTCTCAGCACACATACTCTTCAACATCAAGATATCGTTCCTTTGTTAATAAGAGTTTAAAGAAAATGGGCTTGATTAAGTTGGGCAAGAGAATTAGAGACATCTTGGACTGCAGTTTGCTTCAGGCAAACCAAGCACTGCAGACACAGTGCATTCACACAGAGGATGTCACTGAACAGATGATGAGAAAGAGGGCAACTTCAGTTCATGAGCTGGAAAAGTACCTGAACAGGCAAGAGTCAAACAGCCTAACACGACCTCGAAGTATTTCACGAGAATGGCAGAAGAAAGCCTTTTCGGCCATTGAAGGTTTTGAAGAAGATTTCCAAGAACTAGGGTTACCTTCATTTTGTAGTCTTTATCTTTTCTTGGCCCGAGTACCCCTGGACATTACCCATGAATGTCTCAGAGTGCGGCTGGAACACAGACCAAAAGAAGAGCCCTCAGCTCTTAGCGTCCGGCAGGTAAGACTGCTTGAACAGAATTATGTGCCTTACTTTTTATCCAGGTTGTAAAATTGAGATGTTGCAAACAGAAACTACATGATAGTGAAATATCCTCAATATGCAGTTCAATATTTCTGAAGGGCCTTTACTTTAGCCCATGAACAGGATTCCTGCGGAGTCTTGAAAAGTCTTAAAAAGTCTTATTTTTTATTTTTTATTTTTAAGGCCTTAAAAATGTCTTAAATTTGCCAAAATGTAACATTGTGGTCTTAAAAAGTCTTAAATGCGGGCCCTCAGTAATTGGCGAAAGCTGTTGTGGTGTCCCTGCCAAACAGTTTTTTTTTCCTTTCCTCTGTGTGTGTGTATTTTTGTTTCACATACATGTAATGTTGGCAAAGCGGAATAAATAAATAAATAAATAAATAAATAAATAAATTTTGTTCAAAAAGTTTGTTTTGCATGGTCAAGGTTTGAAGATTGTTTGCAGTAGAAGGGGCTGGTTTACTTTCCTTGTTTTATGCCAAAACTTTTGTTGCACGACAGAAAAGGAATTATACAGTTGAACCCCGATAACTCGAACCCTCGGTAACTCGAATTCCCCGCTACCTGTAACTTGAAGCAAAGCTTATTTCCCTTGGATTTGCCTCATATATTTACTGTAATTTTAACACCTATAACTCAAAACCCTGCTAACTCGAAGCGATTTTTACTTCCGTTCGGTTTCTTTTCTTTGTAATTTTACCCTCGATAACTCGAAGTCGATTTCACTTTAGTGGACTAATGAGCTATAACATAATGTGCCGAGGTCAGTACAGGAACCATAACCGAATGTGACAATGATGTCCTCACTTTTGACTCTGAGGGGCTGTCAGACGAAGATATTCTCGCAGAATTTTGTTCTTTAAGCGATAGTGGAATGAGTTGACTATTGAAGAACCGCCTCCACCCAAAAGACCTCCCAAACATGAAGTGTACGCAGCAATTGATGTGCTTCAAATATACAGCCTGTTTTTAAATAATCAATTTGTTGATGTTAAGTCCAGCATTGAGAAGCTGTGTAATGTTATTGACAGAAACAGATTGGCTGCTAAACGCCAGGGACTTATGACGGACTATTTTTCAAATCAATCGTGTGAATAGATTTTGCAACAATGTTAAAGTGAGCTTTAGCGCTAAACATTCTGAAGAGTAGCTACTTTGTAGTACTTGTGGTTTTCATGTTCTTTTGTTTTGTTTCGTTTTCATGCTCTTACATTGCTAGAAATCTTACAATTAAACATGTAGAAGCATAAAACCTCTAATCAGGTGTTTCTGGTCTTTTTCTTCAAAACCCCTACAACTCAAAACCCTGATAACTCAAAGTAATTTCAATTTCCCATGGCAATTCGAGTTACCGGGGTTCAACTGTAGGTTCGATAAGGTGGCCCGTATTGTAACTTATGAATAATAGATTGAAGAAAATTAGCTCTTTAATTTTCGCAATTTGGGTCTTAAAAAGTCTTAAAAAGGTCTTGGATTTTATGGGTTACTGCCAGCAAAATCCTGATTATAAATGATGATTGTTTTCCATTTCAGCACTTCATAAGCTTACAACCTGTGTTACGATTATACTGTAATTTCTCTAATAAGCCCCCTACTTTTGGATCCAGAAATTTATTAAACCCCAGCTCTCTTAAGCCCCCCTCAAAAATGCTTGGAATAAATACCCCAGGGGTGGGGGGCTTAGTAGAATGCAGTGTATTTATGCAATTGACTTTGCTGAAGTGTGACTTTCATGCAGTTTTAATCATGTACATAATCCTGTAGTGTTCAAAGTCTAGTTTAAAGCAATTATGTTATTCAGCTTTATTAACTCCCCTCTCTATTAAACCCCCTCTCTAATAAGCCCCCCCTTTAAAGTGCTTCAAATAAATAAGTCCCCTTGGGGGGCTTATTAGAGAAAGCGCAGCATATAATAGAGTAGCATGTTACAGATAAAATTTATATACTTTATCTTGGCAACAGTTGTTACGAGAGTGTAAGGAGGTCATTCTTGGTGCAGTTCTGGTGAAGGATTACTACCTCAGTCTGGTGGAAGGGATCGTGGACGACAAGGAGATGTTGGAAAGTGATGTAGATGAGTTTGAACATGATTTGCAAATCATGTTTAAGGTATGAAAATCTATTTTAAAATTATTCACAAATTGTTTCTTTTTATTTATTTTATTTTAGATTTATTTATGAGTTGTTTCACAGACTTAATTTTAGATATATTCATGAATTATTTCATTTTATTTTAGATTAAATTTATCTATGAATTATTCAATGTCCAGATTAGACATACATTGTAATCTGAAAAATGAATGTTTTTCACAGGATTGCATGGCTTTCCAGTCTCAAACAAGTAGTTTGTATGCTCCTGTCCAGTTGGTTCAAAGGTTAATTGGTAGCTAATATGTTCTTTTCAGGTTTATTTTGACTATCTACACAATGTGCTGCACCTGCTGCAGAGAATGCCAGAAGCCTCTAAGAGACTCAAGAATGTTCTTGAGGAGGAGTGGAACTTTGTAAAGGAGCGATGTCAACATGTCAGGGGGGGAGAGGTTGAGGGAGGAACCAGGTTTTGGTAAGCAAACTCAACTAAAAACTAGATACTAAGACTTTTATTTTATTTTGTTTTATTTTATTTCATTTTAGGATGGGATAAAGATGAATGATAAATGATCTAAATCTAAACTTTAATCTAAAAGGGAGTAGCCCATCACTGTGTTACAAGTTTTGGTCAAGAGACAAGTTGCTTGTTATGTGACTGAACGCAGGACCGGTGGTAACACAATGGATAAATTTAATTCCACACAGCGAATACTGTAAACTTACAATATTCTGCGACTTGTCCACAACACTCACTGATATACACATCCCACTGGACTAATCTTCTAAACTTCACTTCTCTAGTTTAGTACACTCTTTACTTATCGCTCTCTGTCTCACATTCGAACTAGCTTGACTTATATACTTTTTAGTCAATATTCTAGAAAGTTCCGAAATTATCCATATTATTTAGAAAATTACATCATACATTTAAGCTATCTTAGGAAATTACATCACAATTTCTAATTTACGAGCTCAGTGCAAAAACGGCCTAAGTGACAATTTTTGGTGACTTTTTAAAAATACTAGGAAATTTTGGGTTTTTTTCACAGAGCTCTATACTGTATTCTAGGCTAATGGTACATGTTATATAGGTTTTGTGGTAACTTTGGGGACTTGCCATGAAAATAGCTGGGAAGGGTGTGGTCCCTTTTGAAAAGATGGATAG
>JAOBYH010059001.1:0-11937 GCA_025403525.1 Umimayanthus kanabou | reverse complement strand
TGTACTGTACTGTACTGTACTGTACTGTACTGTACTGTACTGTACTGTACTGTACTGTACTGTACTATACTATACTATACAACACAATCCATTACAACTGACGGTACAATATAATACAAATTACATTAAAATACTAAGCAACACAGCACAGTACAGTAGAGTACATTACAGTACAGTACAATTAATACAATACAGTAAAGTACAGTACAGTACAATACAATACAGTACAGTACAGTAAAGTAAAGTAAAGAACAATTTAAGCACAGCACAGTAGAGTAAAGTACAGTACTGTACAGCTCTCACAGTACAGTACAGCACTTTCTTTGCAACTTCAAGGAAGGCTTATAACTGACTTTCTTGGTTTTGAAACTGAGATCGTATTTAGATTCATGACAAAGGTTAAGATACTATTGAGCGAAATGTCAATAAGCGAATTCGCCTTATGCATATGCTTGCTCAAGTATACACTTGTCCTAAAATAACGAGAATTCATAACCGAGGTCACCCAGAAACTACATACAACATAAAACGCGTTTCACTATATTTTAGATTTAGAAAGCAACTGACAGGACAAAACGATAACATTTAAAAAACAAAGACGATAATTGTTATTGTCAACCCACATAGCTTCCTAGGTATTTTTTGTAGTAAAAAATAATCAAAAAAGTGTTTTAAGAATGATTTAAGGCTACTGAAACTTGTGATATTTCAAAGATTCACTTTTGAAAAAGAAACTGGCGTCAAAATGTCTGAAAGATTTAAAAGTCGGCATTGCAAAAATCACAAAATATTATATTTTCTCTCGCAAATCATTGTGGGCTCCAAATGAAACGAAGATATCTCAGGTTATCTGAAAATAGACACCTGTCGGCTGTTGTATCCAGTTTGACATTGAAGATAAAAATAATACTTATAGTCACGGTAAATCCGTAGTCGTATCACATTGAGATAATTTCTCTCCAAACCACTGTCTACATGTCAATGTAACCAGTGAGCACTCAGTCCTGATAGGTCAGTTTTTAGACCAGTAATAGAACTGCATCGGGGCTCGGTTCGGGGCTGGAAGCGGAATACTGAATAACGATGACAAACTTAAAATAAATAATGAATAAGTCAATTTATTGGAGATGAATAATGATTTTAAAAGGCTTGAAAAAGTAATTGAATAATGAATAATCACGTTCAAACCACTCGGCTTAAACTGCCGACTCAGCTGGAAAGTAGAAAACTTTGGCTGGGCAAATACTGAAATGAGACAAGTTATTCATAAAATATACTCTAAAGCTTGCCCAAATATTCATAATATTATTTTATTAATCTGACACCGGCAATGTTTTATAAATTCTAAATTAAAAGTGGTTTAGTTGCACTTTTACTCAACGAAAGGCTGGTTCATTTTAAAACACTGTAATGAATATTAAAGCTCAAATAAAAGAGTGACTACTCACCTTACATGGCAGAAAACGAGTCGGGTTTATGGGTGTTCGGAGTTATAACGAGATTTAAAGAAGCCATATCTTAGATTGATGTGGCAAAGAAGGAAAACTAACTTTCTCAACAAGGGAAATTAAGGATGGGGCACTTAGTGAAAACGAAATCCTTAACACAAACAACAAAGACAAATATTGACGCAGATTCAGACGTATAACTTTAATGCTTTATAGCCAGGACGTGCTCTGCAACTGACCTTCATTCATGTTGATAAAGAAGAAGAAAAGTGCATTTTGTTCTCCGGATATTTTCTGTCAAATGTTTTAATCTAGAGAACTCTAAGAAATCATGTTGATGACTATCATGTGTCATACTAATAGAATGCATTAGTCTACCATTTTGAAGGGTGTCACAAATTAAAAATCAAAGCTATTTCTTGTCAGAAGGAATTGTATTTGGATTATACCCGAGAACTTGATCAGACTTGTCATTCTTTGTACTTAACTTGCATCATCATATCAGAAACAACTGAGGATGTGAGTTTGATTTCTTTGAAGACGCGAGTTACTCTGGATAGGCCAAATACTAACTTGTACTTTGTTTAATATGTATCTCATAAATATGTCTAGCCAAAAATACTGGGACCATACTGTGCAACCTTTTTCTGGCTGAAAATCAATAACTTGGCCGGTATAGCTGAGGATTATTTTTCTAATTGTAACAGTTATTTGATAAAATTTATCCAAAAACAGCTGCCTATTAATTGCAGACAATGTTTTGCCGAGAGTAAGGTCACCCGTCTTCTCTGCTTGTGGCGTAAGGTCACGCTATCTTTTCTGTTGCACTATTAGGTCACGCCAAAGGCCACACCATCTTCCCTGCCAATATTGTAAATTCACACCACCTTCCCTGCCCTTATTGTATGGTCATGCCATCTTCCCTACTTGTAACGATAAACCATGACATCCTCCCTGCCGTACTGTAAGGTCACACCATCTTCCCTGTTTGTACCGTAGGGCCACACAATCTTCCCTGCTCGTACCGTAAGGTCACGCCATCTTCCCTGTCCGTACTATAAGATCACGTCGTCGTCCGTGTTTGTGACGCAAAGCCATCCCAACTTCCCTACTTGTGCCGCAAGGTCACGCCATTTCCCCTGCTCATAATGAAAGGTCACGCTTTCTTCCTTGCTCATACCGTAAAGTCACGCCATCTTCCTTGCCCGTGCTATAAGGTCACTCCATCTTCCCTACTCGTACCGTAAATGTCGAGCCATTTACTCTGTATGTACCGTAAGGTCACGCCATTTCCCTTGCTCATAACGTAAGGTCACGCCATCTTCGCTGCTTGTACTGTAAGATCACACCATCTTCCCCGCTCATAATGTAAAGTCACCCAACTTCCCAACTTGTGCCGTAAGGTCACGCCATTTTCCCTTCTCAAAATGTAAGGTCACGCTTTCTTCCTTGCTCGTACCGTAAAGTCACGTCATCTTCCCTGCCCGTGCTATAAGGTCACTACATCTTCCGGTTCCCTACTCGTACCGTAAATCTCGAGCCATTTACTCTGTATGTACCGTAAGGTCACGCCATTTCCCCAGCTCATAATGTGAGGTCACGCTTTCTTCCTTGCTCATAACGTAAGGTCACGTCATCTTCGCTGCTTGTACTGTAAGGTCACGCCATCTTTCCTGCTCATAATGTAAAGTCACGCCATTTTTCCTGTCCATGCTATAAGGTCACCCCATCTTCCTACTCGTACCATAACGTAGAGCCATTTACTCTGTATGTACCGTACGGTCACGCCATTTCCCCAGCTCATAACGTAAGGTCACGTCATCTTCGCTGCTTGTACTGTAAGGTCACGCCATCTTTTCTGCTCATAATGTAAAGTCACGCCATCTTCCCTGTCCGTGCTATAAGGTCACTCCATCTTCCTACTCGTACCATAACGTAGAGCCATTTACCCTGTATGTACCGTTAGGTCACGCCATTTCTGTACTTGTACCATATTGCACGCAAAACAATATCTGTAATGCTTTGAACAAAAAAAGCTGCAAAAATTGCTAATTTACTACAATCTAACAACGGTAATAAAAAAAATTGGGACTTCCATTTGTACCGCTTAAATATAAGAAAAAATAAGCTTTGAAACAGAGCAGCCGTCGTTTTGTCGTCACGCGTGGAACAATAAAGAAGATAAGAGCGGTAAAGAGCCTCACGTGTTTATAGTCGTAATGCTGAAGACGCACTTTTAAGCAAGCTTTTTTAATCAATTAACTTGGCTCTTTTGTATAGAACTAGCAAGCAAACTGTACTTTGCCATTGTAAGTTGCTTTTGATTTGTTCTCGCTAATTTGATATTTATAAGTTTTAGCGATCTTAACTTTTGTTCATATTTATCTACTGTTTAGAATATATTTTATTGGCTGTATAACGCTATTGAGTTCCACACAAAATGTATTATTACTATTGTTTTTAATATTCATATATTAGAACTTTATTAGTAAAGGTCGTTTTAGGTATATTTAGAATTTAGAGTTAGTCCAATGCATTTTAGTCACTTAGTGAAGTTTTGGCTAAATTATAAAGAACCCCTTTCTCTGTGACTCGGATTTGCTTGGTAGACAACATGGGCGGATCCAGAAAGTTTAGAAAGTGAGGGCCGGGACCCCAATTCTGGAAAGAAGGGGCCGGAAACGGCATTTGAACGTTCATTTCAGTGTTTTTCTTATATTCTCTTTTGTAAAATTCTCCAGAAAAGGGGGGACCGCGGCCCTTCCGGCCCCTCCCTTAAATCCGCGCATGGACAATGAATAGACGAGACTTGTTATGTATTTATGTAAATATTAGTTGCTATGTTAGAAAAAAAAAGTTTCATTTTGCATTTACTACTTGTAAAAAATATAATGGACAGAACTAGTTGTATAGGGAAAAAACTGTAAGTATGGGACAGAACCGTAATTGTAAATATCTACTTATAGCCTAATTTTCTTTTTCCTCGACAATTTTTTTTAATGTGGTAGTGGCCGACACGAAAGCTTTAGCTACTTCGGCCACTACGCACATATTCTCCAGCTGTGAATTAACTACTCCAACTAGTATTATTATTTTCTTCAAATTTATGTTATTTTCTCTATTATATCTGTAAAATGAATAGTGCAAATAAAGAATTGAATTGAGAATAAACATAAACTTGTATTGAATCACACTCATGAACAGTTCTGAACAACAACTGCTTGACACGCAAGGTCTCCTCGCTCCAAAGCTCACTACGCATGGCAGTGACGTCATGTTGATCCTACTACACCTCCTCCATCCCAACTTATTTGAGACCAACAAAGCCCAGCTGCAAACTGATACTTACAGCGATGACAGAAGCGAGTCAGTATAAAAATTTAACAAAACGTTTACCAGTTTAGGTTTTATTTTGTCAATGGGGTTTTTTTAAAAAGAAATTTGTTGATCTATGTCTGTATAAAAGATCCGGCAACCTCACGGCTTTGTAACAGTGGTCCTGTAGAATTTTATATAGTGTTTGGCTTAATATCAGTTTTACGGTGTGCTAGTTCGAATATTAGGTTGGTACCTTATGTATTAAGAGAGCCAAATCAAACACTGTGCGTTGTATGGCAGGTATTTGCTAGCCAGATAATTGTGGTCCATGTTGTGCTTGTGTGCATTGTGTGTGTGTGTGTGTGTGTATTAATTTCTTCAATGTAATTTGGCTTCCTAGTTAACTTTATATGAATAGTTGTTGTACTTATACATGTACTTCTTCATTGCGATCAAAAAGGCTAACTAAAGTTGTTGTTGTTGTTGTTGATGATGATGATGATGATGATGATGATGATGATGCTATGGCAGAGCAAATTAAACTTGGCACTTTTGGCCAAAGAATTCCAATTCTCGGGATCTTTTAAAATATTCAAGAATTGTTGTCTGTGCAAAAATAAAAATCAAATCTACTCTTTCCTTAGTTCACATATTGGAAATTCACCTCGGGCTGTTTCGTTTTTTTCGCCCCAGAATCAAAGATATGACACAACATTTGATTGCCATGGTGACGAAAAGACCCATTAATATAATTTGATCCTTCGTCACTTGTCATCACGTTAACACTACCTGTTCAAACAAGTGTTTGACAAGAAATCCTGCAGCCTTAAGTGCTACTCGTTTACATAATATCTCAATTTTAATTTCGTCAGTAAATATTTGAAGCAGTATACGAAAACCATTAATAGTGTTTATGTGTGAAATCCTGTAAAAGTAAAATACAACCAAATAATATAATATGTAACATAAAAATGTGAAAATAACTAAGCTAGATTAACTCTATAAAAATTTTATTTTAACTTGAATTTAGATACTCGTGACTAAACTTGTGCCAGTGTCTCATAGTTTCCAATCTTGCAGCGAATGAGATGCGAATCTTTGTTTGTCCCAGTTAGTTCGTGATGACGGACGGCCTATGTTATCGCTTCCGCCCATATTGTGCTAGTGAATAGCTTTGTTTTTTAAATACGATCGAAGTCAAAGTCAATCATATTATTAAGGCAAGCAGTTAAGTTGAAAACTGTGATGCAGCGATGGTACTTCCTTCTCTCCGAAAGATGTTCCCAGTTAAGATCTTACACGGCCTTTTTTCGCAGAAGAGTCAAAAAGTGAAGATTGGGAATTTCTCTGATGCGTTGTTCTGTTTGTGGTCCATAAATACTTGTTTTATCATTAAATGTGAGACTAAAGTGAAGACATTTTCTACTCACTGCAGCTCTTTACCAAAGGTCTGTTGTGCACTTGATGTTTCTAATAAAATTACACAATGTAGAGACAAATCAGGATAGTTGTTAGAGAGAATTAATTTTCTTCTGTTGCTACACTGATTTGTTCATTTATGGAGGAAAAAATTCATTAGTATCACTAGAATAGAACTTCAATATTAAATCCAAGTAGATTTTTTTTTAAATAGAGTTTTTCTGAAAAGAAATATCAAAATGTTAATATTTGGGCACTCGATAAGAATATCTATGTTACGAACCGCTAATATAATTTATTCGTTTTGATTTTGGCCCCTTCTGTAGAATTGATTCTAATTTCGGAGAGACCCGGGGCGGTCCGTCGGGCGAGGGAAAATTCAGGGCCCGCGAAAAAGTCAAGGGTCTTCGAGGATGAATTGACTTCTATCTCTGCAGTTTTCGCTTAAACTACAAAAAAGCCAAATAACATTTCGCTTCTAGCTAAGCAAAATACATGACCTATCTTATGAGTGACAGCTTTTTAATAAAAAAGACCAAAGAGACATTGAAGAGAAAGCTATATCCGCTTACATTTGAAAAACGAGCGGTAATTACTGTTTTGGCGAACGCTTAAATTTCAAATCTACTTGTTTTTAGTTTTCGCAGAATTTGACAGAAACCCAATAAGCAAAAACAATATTATTGAAAACCATTATGAGCTCGCTAGTGTTCGAAAATCATTCAGGCACTTTTGATATGTTTCAGACCTTAAAACTCTTAATGAACCTAATTACGCGAAACATAACAAGAAGTCAGAAATTGAACGATAACGGATAATCCTTTAATAATCAGTTCTTGCTAACAGATTTTTTCACGCACTTTGCCGACGATGTTATTTCGAACTAGAAAGATCCACTAACACGTTTTCTTGCGTTCTCTGCTAAATTTGGGGCATTTTACTGACATAAAATCAGTTCAAATGAAGAAACCAAACGAAAGAAGCTGTTGATATAAATATGTAATTTTGTTTGAAGGTTTCTCTTCAGTCTGACTTGGACAGACAACTAGACGGCAAAATTCTAAAACAACTTTTTCGCACGGCGCAGCAGTCGATATTCAGTTTCTCAGATCCTTGATAGCCATGTCTTGTGTGTACTATACAACGGTGGCAGGTGTTGAGAGTGAACATTTCTAAATTTTAAATTATATTTCTATGTTTTTACTTCTATTATCTTTTCCGTTGAAGGCTACATTTTCTTTGCAATTTTGGCCTGAGGAAACTGTCTTGAATTGAGATTTTAGTTTACCCTTTAAACTTAAAACGGGGCAGAAACGTATCGTCATTATACTTCATATATCTTGAAAAAAAAATAGATTTAGAATCAAAGCAAAATTACACAAACAATTCTCTGTAATTTGTATAACAAATGAAGTCTATAATTCTCGAGTGTTATGTAACTATCAGTTCGGTTCAAACTGTAGAGCTTTTTCTAAACACCATTTAGCATCTGCTGCTTTCTCAAAACAGACAACTGATAGCAGAGACACTTACCCAAACTAAAGATCTAAACACTCTTAATATTCATTAGCGATTTATGTAAAAGATCTTATCAGTTCTATTTGATGGCGGTGTGTAATCCTCAACCTTTCTTGAAGACTTCACTGAATAAACATGCACCTGAGAAAAAATTGTTTACCCTAGATTACACCGAGCAATTTGTTGGGTTTTTTTGGTTTATTATAATTATAACTATAATTATAAAGATAAAACATTTATGTGCATGCACGTTTGCTTTTTACCGTGGTACTTAATTGAACAAAGAAGATCTATCTGGTACAAGATTGATTCTAGATAGAGCTGGTTACTAAATGCCGTTTTAATTTATCGACTTTTTAGTAAATCTTTTTTATGAAAATGGCGAATGTGAAATAAATTCAGAAGCATGCATGCCGCCTTTTATGCCTTATGGTCCTCATCAATTACGGATTATTTTAAATCAAGTGGCGCTTTAATACATAGTAGCGAGTAATATAATTTTATAGACATTTTAAACATATTATAAGACAAGAAACCCTACAACTGAAAACAAAATTTTTCGTCTGACACGCATTGTAACAACTGCTTGAAGGTAAAGTGTTTCAGGCATTTGGGAAAAGCAAAAACAATGCTTAAAAACAGTCTTCATAGAGTTCCAAGGAGAGTGACATTTTTAGGTGAACGTTCCTCTACTCGAGCTAGCGTCTTCTTCGTTGGTAACTGCTCGAATGCTCGAAGTCTGCTTGCCATTTGTACTTTGCGATGATGTTCAATCCTTGCAAAATAGAGCTAGTATACAGTCTAGCTCTTAAGTTGCGAAAAGAATAATGTATAGTTATCACACATAGAAAAACTCGCGCAGACTTCTCCGTAGCATCCCTTAAAACGACGGAAAATTCTTTGTCACCGTAAGTAAAACTCAAAAAAGCAACCGACATGAAAAAGTGCAAAACTTTGATAACGCAAAAAGTGCACTTGTCTTTGTGTAATCAAACAAGAAACTTTTGGATCTTTCGCTAGCTAGATCAGTCAGTAAAAACGGAGTAAACTGTTTGTTTAATTCTTTCAAGTACGAACCTACCTTATTTTACTCCTGCAAGATTTGCTTCCCACTTCAATGCTGAAATCCGGTCATCATTGTTACATGCAAGCAATGATCAAAGCAGTAAATATTTCACAGTTTCAGTTTGATTCTAGAATCGATGCACGATATCAAGTTCATCTTCCCGTGGCCGAGAAGGAAGTTGCACAACATGTGTTGCTCATATTTTCAGTGGAAACTTCAAAAGACTTAGTGCTCCTAGGAACACAGCGGAAGCTTTCTGCCTCCAAACAATACAGAAAAAAACTAGAATTATGATAATAGATAAGACGCAAAATTAAACTTCCTACCGTTAATAAAGTATTTCAATATCATGTGCGGAATCGCGTGTGCGTATATTCGTGCAGCTCCAATAGTAACGGATAAGTTTACAACTGCACGGTATAGTTATTCCAAACGGGAAGCCTGTTTATCATTTACATGTAATGGGTTTTATTTAAGTTATACACGCAAGGTTGTACTTGGAAACAATAAATGATGTCATTTTATTTAATTATTTGATGCTGACGCCTTTTGGAGTAACAGAAAGCTATAACAAGGGCAGGAAGGTTATTGATAATTGGATCCTCATGAATTTCAAAAGGGTTTAACAAATATGGTAAACTGTGGAAAAAACGAAGACTGCATGGACAATAAAAAACAAGAGGCTACTGGTAGCTTATACTCGGGCCGCAGTAATTAATTCTGTGCAATAAGCCAATCATGAGTTTGCACAAATAAACCAAGGGCAACCTCTTACACATCCATAGTATCTACCATGTAATTTGGAAAATTGCAATTCATGTGATTCTATTGTGGAACTCTGACATATTCAGATTTTTCATTCTCCCCTCTTCTATCCATCAAAGAAAATGACAAGAAAAGAACCCCTACAAATACAATAAAAGCTCTATTAGTTAGCCTTCCCTATCCAAAGTAATGTTTTAATAACAGTATAATTTTTTGCAACTGCCAGTAATCAGTATAATTTAAGAAATGCAGACTTTGTCAAACCGAGAATAAGTACAAGGTTTTGCAAGCACTCTTTGGGACACTAGGGCGAAATTACCCTCGGAAATAAGAAGAGACTGCCAGACCATAACCTCTTTCAAGAATAAGGTTAGAAAGCTTAATATAGCAAATTTACTGGAAGAGGCATGCCCAACTAATTGCTTTCTCTGCAACACGTAGACTAGTATAATTTCAAAGTATAGTATCAACTGCGTATATCAGAATCTTAGAATACATTTTAAAATTTTGGAATATTTTTTAATACATATCTTCTGCCCTCACAGCCTTTCTCAATCCTGATCGCCAAGCTCTGCTGATGCCTCTCTCCTTCAACAACAACTATCCTTCCACGGCTACATTTCAAAGTTCCATCCAAGTCAGCTCAACTTCCATTGAGCAAAACGTTTCCATTCAAGAAAATTTGAATGTCACTAACTCTATAAATGATTGTGATTTCCAACAGCAGGCACATGGCATGATTTCCGAAGGAAACTTCACAATTTCAATTTCAAATAAACTGCAACCGCCTTCGCGGAACTATTTTAAGGCATTAATAACTTGAACAGCAATTTTGTCCGGTCAGCTTTAACGGACATTGTTGAGGATTGTCCCTTTTTTTTAAATCTTCAAAGCTCGTTTTGCAGAGCCACCATCTTTGTGCAAACTGTAAGTAAACGAAACCGATATCATGCATAACTTGCGCATGGAAATGAGGCAGCCAACTGTGAGCGCATGCCGATTACTGTGGATACGTTGGGAGAAATTAAAAGACATCAAACTGAAAATTCTTGCTTAATTTTCTTGAATGTGTTGTGTTGTCACCGAGTTTGTATATGTTAATACAATTATTCTCTTCAATCTCGGTGAATAGTGGCCTTTTAGAATATTCACCTCCATGCTTCGCATGTCGGTAAATATTATGCCACTACTCACTTCGATTTCAGAGAATAATTGTTAAATATTTACTAATTTAGATTTTGCCCATTTAGCTCGACTAGCCTACGCTACTTCTAAATATACAATTGCAAATACTTTTTCTTAGCACAATAAAGTTGTTTGTTTTTGTTTTATTGTAAAACGCACAAATACTGTTTTAGACACGATTTTCCTTGGAAGTTTGCTCCTTGTGATAGCTCACACTATCGGTAGTATCGAGCTTGATGCTGTTTATAGTTGTGTCCCACATTTTCAGATGCATGCAAACAAATTAAAGTGGCCGGGTCGATCATCTCGGTTCCATTTAGCTAATTATTTTCTTTTGTAAACGGCGAATTCCTAAAAGCGATGTACTGGCACTTTTAAGACTTCAGTCACCAAATACCTTTCTTTACCCATCAAACTCTTCCGCCATCTTGGTTTTATAGTTGTGTCCCACGAGGGCTCAAATCAGCTCGCACAACATATGCGCTGAACAATCGTGACGCGAAAAATAATAACAAAAAAAGAACGGAACACAAACCTCAAGTCGGTGCCTCCCGGCCCGAGTAATTAAAACTCGACTGCGAAAATTTAGTTTGGACTATCAAAGACTGGACTGTTAAAAATTAGGAATGGACTGCAAAATTGAGACTGGACTGTCAAAAACTGAGACTGGACAATAAAAAAATTAGGACTGGACTTTCAAAAACAAGTGGCTTCAAGTAGCCTGCACAATGGCCGAAGTCGAACATTTTTCAGAGTAGAGCTTGTTGTTCTGTAGTTACGAGTGTTTTCACGTAGCGAATAACTAGCCTAGTCTTTTTCGAACATATTCCGAGTGAGGCGCTCTGAGCGACCTAAAGAAGACGGTCTTTATTGGTTCCTTTGTGCGAGCATACCGCTGACCATTGTACAATACTGTGGGCTGAGCCAAACGCGACCAAAAAAAGAGCCTCGAATTTATGACGATGTGCCTCCCGGCCACCGTAATTAGAACTGAACTTATAACACTAGGACTGGGCGGTGAAAATTAGACTGGACTGTGAGCCTTCTGGGTCACCGTATTATTGCAACGGCTTTTCCACACCAAGATCACCGGCCATCATGGAGTTTTCGAATGTGTAAATTTTGCTTAATTTATACACAAGAACAAGAAGAAGAAGAAGAAGAAGAAGAAGAAGAAGAAGAAGAAGAAGAAGAAGAAGAAGAAGAAGAAGAAGAAGA
>JAOBYH010058890.1:0-11938 GCA_025403525.1 Umimayanthus kanabou | reverse complement strand
TATGTATGTATGTATGTATGTTTGTATGTATGTATGTATGTATGTTTGTATGTATGTATGTATGTATGTATGTATGTTTGTATGTATGTATATATGGCACTTCACTAAAGCATAAGACGATGAATAGTTAGTTCAATGAATTAAAATGTGCTCGTTAGCAGGTGGTTTGTACAACAGTACACCCTTTTAGGGTACTCTTGCTGGGTTGGGCTTAGCTAAGCTTTTCAGGACCACCGTTTGGACCACGAGTTGATTTCCGTGGTTCCCAGATTTAAGGGTTGTGGGAGGGTTGTCGGTCGGTCACCTTTTGGAAAAACCGGCCAAATGGTGCTGAAAAATGGAGACATTTTAGCCGTTTGTAGCTGTCATCTGGCTGGATTTACCAGAAGGCCTCTGTTGACTTTTAACTACGCGGGTACCAGTGGGTGTCTCGGTTGCCATGGTAACCACTGTATGCGCATGTTACCCGCAGCGGATGGTTTTGGCAGCTTTTTTGGCAGATTTTTGCTGCCTGGGGGGCCTTGTGTTATGCTAGACTCCGGGGACCAAATTCGGTCCTTGAAAAAGTGAAGTGCGGCTACAGAGCTACCCCGTAGTCCAGCCGTTAATTGACTTTTGTCTCCTTAAAGTTGCAGGAAGCGGTCAGATTAGATTGCTTCATCTGACGAGGGATTGGAGTGCAAGGTGAGCTAATGAGATAGCATTTCTGAGTGCGGGTCAAAGTGGCGGTTGTTCAGACGGTAATTTGTTTTCGTTGTCAATCACCTTGTTAGTACAATCAATTAAAATGTGCTCGTTTGTACAACAGTCGGTTCCCCAGATTTATTATAAGCGTTATTTGGGGGGATTTGTTGGTGGGTCACCTTTTGGAAAAACCGGCCAGACATGATGGCTGTCTACTCGTTAGACGAGCATGACTATCGCTGACTTTGGATTGTTATTGTCGGTCATGAGACCGGCAGTGACTTTTGAAACCAGCAAGTGACTTGCATACTCTTCCACAGACACAGCAAACAAAAATCTTTCGGTTGTACCTTTCCCTTGTGGTCTTCAGAGCCGGGGTCCTGGTGTATCTTAAGGTGCCTTGCTAGACCAGATCGACTTTTGCACACTTTTCCGCACTCTTCACATGCCAAATGATTGATGCCAAGGAATGCCTTATAGTTGGCTAGTGGTCTTTCAGCATTACTACGCCAAGGACATACATACAAACAAACATATATATATACATCACACATAGATACAAACATACATACATATATTCTTTTGGGAACTTGAAGACTGTCAGACTGACAATTTTGATTTACCGTCCACCTCCATCTGGAACAAATGGCTTGTCTGTCAGCTTATTTCATGAAGAATTTTCAAATTTGCTCGAGGAAGTTGCTGTATCCCCATCAGAGATCTTATGTACTTGTTGGAGATTTTAACTTTCACATTGATAATCAGAATGACGTTTGTGCAAAACGGTTTATCGACTTAATCAAGTCTTTTTCTTTAAGCAGCTTGTGAATCAACCACAATACTCTAGACCTGGTCATAGTAAGATCCGACGTTGATGATTCATTCCTTAGCAATCTTCTTGTTATTGACCAGTTGATATCTGATCATTCGGCAGTTAATTTTTGTCTCAATCTGGCCATACCACCACATCAAAAGAAAACAGTTACCTGCCGGAAAATAAAGGACATTGATTTTGAAGCACTAAACGCTGATAATATGTAATTCCGAACTCGTCAATAATGCAAAAGATTTAAATTCCGCAGTTTCAGAGTATAAGGAGGTTTGAGTTAGTTCCTAAACAAATATGCACCTGTCAAGCAGCGTACCATCATCATCCGCCCCAGAGCACCTTGGTATAACGCCGATATTACTGACGCGAAACGAATTCGGCGCAAACTTGAACGTTGGTGGCGTTCATCCAAACTGCTGAGTCACAGGATAGCTTTCTCAAATCAGTGTAAGGTTTTAAACAAATTGATCTACGAATGCATGCAAGCTTACTACACTAGCTTAATCCAAGATAATGCGGCAAACTCCAAATTGCCTTTCAGAACTGTGAATAAACTACTCCAAAAGAATTCAGATCAATTGTATCCAAAAGCAGTTGATGACAAAACACCTGCGAATTCTTTTGCTGACTACTTTGCCACCAAAACAGGGAACTTTCAACTTGAAATACAGAGAGTACAAAGTGATTCTGATCCACCCTTGCATATTGACGACAAGACTATGTCGTCCTTCAGCTCTTTTAAACACGTAACCGACAGTGATGTCCTTAACTACTCAGTAGCTGTAAGATAAAGTCTTGTCCACTGGATCCTCTTCCTGCACTGATTAGTACTTAAGGAATGTTCCCACACACTTTTGCCGGTTTATACGAGACTTATCAATCTCTCTTTGAAGAGCGGAACAATGCCAGAAACCTTAAAGATTGAAATTTTATCCCCACTATTAAAAAGATTAACGCCGATAATGACAATTTCTCTAGCTTCCGCCCGGTTTCTGTCGAATCAAGTTTTTGTCGAAGGTAATCGAGAAAGCCGTGTTTGTCCAACTTAATGAATATCTCATTCCAAACAACCTGCACGAAGGATTTCAATCTGCTCATAAAGCTTACCATAGCTCAGAAACGGCTTTAGTACGCGTACAGAATGACATCTTGCAGTCCTTGGATAAGAAACAATCCGTCATCTTAGGTTTTCTAGACTTGTCTGCTGCATTTGATACTGTTAGCCATGACATCCTAATATCTAGGTTGGCTACCCGTTTCGGAATAAGTGGGACTGTCCTTCATGGTTTGAATCATATTTGTCATCCCGTACTCAGTTCGTCAAAATCAATGAATCCTATTCCTCCACTCGAAACCTGAAGACTGGCGGCCCTCAGGGTTCTGTACTGGGTCCTGTCCTGTACTTGCCATACACAGCCCCATTGCCGACATCATAAAATGCCACAATTTCAATTATCATATCTACGCCGATGACACTCTACATATATATCTCTTTTGAAGCTGACAGTAATCTCGATTCAGTGAAGAGCCGTATTGAAAATTGTATTTCTGATATATACAGATGGATGATCCTTAATGGTTTAAACCTTAATCAAGAAAAAACATTATACACTCCATTTGTTCCGTCCTCGTCCTCCACTTTATCACATCCAAGTTGGAAGTGAACTGATTCCTTTTTCTACCTCTGCCACTAACCTTGTTGTAACCATTGATGAAACTCTGTCCTTTGAAGAACATGTCAAGCACGTCTGCAGGTCATCGTTCTTCCATCTCAGTAATATCTCCAGAATCCGCAAATACTTAACGAGAAATTCTGTAGAAGTCCTTATCCACGCCTTTGTCACCTCCAAGCTCGACCAGTGTAATTATCTTTTGTACAGCCTACCCAAGTCTCTTCTTTAGAAGCTACAGTCAGTCAAGAACTCTGCTGCTCGAATTGTTACCCTCACATCACACCTGTTTTGACTCAACTACACTGGCTTCCAATTCACTACCGAATTGTCTTCAAGATCCTCCTCCTGGCGTATAAATCACTAAATGGATTCTGCCCTATCTACTTGTCTAGCCTGTTACATCATCGCAAATCTACTCGCTGTCTTCGTTCTGTCTCAAATGAACTTTTGCTTGTTCCTGGCTTCAACTGCAAAACTTATGGCGACAGATCGTTTTCCGTTTGTGCACCCAAATTATGGAACAACCTACCATACAGCCTACGAAAATCATCCTCTTTAGTTATTTTTAAGAAACATCTTAAAACCTATCTTTTTAATATTTTTATTAGCAGTAATTCTTTGCATTTTTAATTTTAATAGTATATAGACGATAATAGGTAATCAATTATTAGTAGTTTTCGTTTTCCCTAGATTCATTTTCCATAATTTTTTATAGTTTTTACTTTAAGAATATTTGTAAAGCGCCCTGGACTTTTATGGATATGTGCGCTATATAAGTTTAAATTTACTATTATTAATATTATTATCATTATTGTTTTCATAAACAAAATTATAAGTTTCAATGCACTGTACGTAAGTTGCAAAGCAAAAAAATAGCTTTCGGCTGCTTCTGCAGCCTTGTTCACAACTTACGCACAGTGCATTGAAACTTATAATTTTGTTTATGAAAATTAGAGCTTCCTGTGCAACAAACTCTCTCTTATTAACATCATTATTGTTATTATTATTATACAACGATACATACAGATACTGCAACAGATACACATAACTACCTACATATTACAGATTTCGTTTTAGCGCTCCTGTCAGGACCTTTTGAAACTTTATTACAATAGTTTAAATAGCATAAACGTACAAAAAATCCTGGAAGAAAATATTTGAAAGCAACGGTTAAATCGGGAAAAACATCAAAATCTCAAAATACAGTTTTACAAATGGAACTGTTATATTATCAAATTGTATCCAATATTAGAATCTCAAAATACAAGTATCAAAAGAAAGTGAGAGCTACTTATCAGTTCAATAGTTTATAACAAGTCAATATTAAAGGTTCAGACTAGAAGAAGTAGCTTCCATAGGCTGATTTGTTTAATGTGACATGTCTGATGGGAAGTGCACCACAGAATCCTATCGAACGTAGATCTCAAACTTATCTCCCGCCGACACCTTAGGCAACCTGTCGTCACAGTAGTATTGCGTACCCTCTGGTTTGCAACAGAAGAAATGATCTTTCCCACGATCAGTCCCACGCTCCTGTATGAATGCACTCTTACTATATAGTCTGTCCTTTTTCATGGATGCAGGGTGGTTTGATCCCCATTTGTCTTTTCTATAACCGTTGTGATTCCCCCACTTGTCACAGTTCTGTGACAGTACTGAGGTGTCATCTGGCAATGCTGTGAATGAGCCGCACGCCTGTGCTCGAGGCTTAAATGTTTCAATCATGGATCTGACGGCATTGCGGCCAAGTGTGTCGTTGTTAGTCATGATGTGAAAAGTACGTCCAACGGATTTCTTACGGCAGTAGAATTGGAGCTGGTCAAACCCCATGTCTTGTTTGAGTTTCACAAGGCCATCGTTGTCAACGATGCGGTTTTCAACTTGTTTCGAGATCATTCTATAGTCGCTCACTGTGATGACATCTGTCAGAGGCGTTGAACTGTTCAACACGGTTCGTTTGATTAGTGTCCAGCCTCCTGTAACGAGAGAAAATTAAAAGGTTAACAGCAAGGAGAACAGATGATGAATAAACAAGATAACTTTGAAACAGAGTATCCAAAACGTAGACTGAAATATACAATGACGTAACATGCATGAAATTATTAATTGGTAATTAGGGGATCATTAATTGCAAAAAGTTGCTTCAAACATTTTCGATCTCTGAGACTTTCATTTTATTGAACGGCTGCAAGCATTTCTATTCTCCGCTCTTTAAAGTGACACCTGATTCGAGAAAAGTTTCTTTAGCACAAAATAAATTCTGAGAATTTTAATCTAAGAAAAGAAGTATTAAGTCATAAGGCTGCTTGTTAGCACCATTGTTAAAGCAGCTGTTGTTTTTGAATTGGATGTATTTACCATATATGTCAGGTGATAAAATCATAAGTCAACAACCACACAAAATTTATTCTTTGAAGTTAGCGTCTTCAGGCATCTTTTTTATTTCGTAGTCTTGAAATTCAATAAAGAAAGAATAATATTAAATCTATCTGATTCGCTTTCTTTCACCGGAACAATCTTCTACTACAATTTTTTTTCTTTTTACGTTCATTTGTTGACACGTCGGATGGAAGGCCGGTGTCACAGCACCGATGAACCCCCCTACAAATGATCCCCCGGTTCACTGGTACTAGGACCAGTGTACTAGGACCAGTGAACCACCCACCGGACAGATGAACCTCTCTAGAACTCTACTCGAGCAGCGTTCTTAATCAATCTTAATCTAACCATATTCTATACTTTGTCATCCTAATATGATTTTTAACATTCTGTAGAGTTTCGAAAGGTATTGCCTATTGTTAAAACAAATCTAAACCACAGAAGTTTGCATTTTGATCGATTCATTCAAGTTCATGAATCACACTCAAGGAACCTAATATTTATGATCATGTCAGCTGGCTACGTTGACAAATTTAAAAACTTAAACATACATTCACGATGAACTTAACAACTTAAGTTTAATTTGTACCTTCAGCCAGGCTCAGCTGATCCAAGTATGCATCAAAGTATCGCCAACGGCGTCATAGCCAGAACAAGGCGCGCTGCAATCGCAACTGAACCGAATGAACGGATTTTTTGAACCATTTGCCCGGTAAAACTGTCAGAATTTCTTCGAATACATCAAACTGCAAATGCTTTACTAAACCATGGTATTTTTGGTAAGATTTGAAACAAATACTACAAGCCACAACGAAAGTCTTCAGGGGGTTTATCTGTCCGAAGGGGGGTTCACTGGTCCTAGTACCGGCAATGCAACGGGGTTTCACTAGTCTTGGGGATTCACTGGCATGGTACTGTGACACCGGATCCAGTTGTATTAACTCAGAAATTGTTTATCGCCATCGCTTGTGATAAAATGAATATAGCCTATCTAACACTAATCTCTTCTAGCTGATCCAACCTCAGTTAGTTAGGAATGCTTTATCTCTTTCTCACCTCCATCTGTGGACATATCACAGTAAACTGGGAATGGTAGGCCGGAGTTAGCTGGATCAATCCAGTACTGACCATCGTTTGTCGTACCACGAACCTGGAGAATCTGTCGACATGACCTGCCTGGCTTACCACGACTGCCAACTATAAATAGAGAATGAAAAATATCTAAACACATTTCAAGGGAAAACCTTTGAGCGCCAAACTTGGCAATAACTGTCAATGCATCTACATGATAAAGGCTTTTTGTTAAAGTGAAGTTACAGTTATGTTTGAGTAACAAATTTAGGTACTTGAAACAGGGGCAAAGAGTCAAATTTTGAAAGTATTATAAAACCTTCTGAGCATACTGGCAATTGGGGTAACGCTTCTTTCAAGTGGCCGAAGAGTGTTTGTTTGGTTTTATCTTACGGATGGCAAAGATCCATCTACATAATAAAAGATGCCCACTTGCAAATATCACTAGCTGATATATATTACCTTGATCCTTGCAAGTTGAATGCCTTAGATAAACACCAGGACCAGTCCCTGGGGGAGGTACTCAACTTGATTTGGTTAGCAAGGTTCCTCCCAGACACTCAATCCTGACCCTGCTTATGTGAGAAAAATTCTTGGAAACTCATACCCTGGTCATGGTTTTGATCTCACATTTTACACATTTATTCGCTAAAACTTGTTATTTCATAAGCTTTCGAAGATCCAAACATTTTATACAATATTTGTGATGAGAAGGTCGAAAAAGCATCCCCTTAAGGGCGGCACGCCCCTGTATAGCTGAGATATGGGATAACCCCCCCTCCTCCCGGGATAGCAGTCAAGCGCATTATATCCGCGAAGCTGCAGGGGGTCTTAATTTGTTACCGCTCTTCTGCGCGCTGGGTTGCTCTTAAGTCCTGACCACAAAGTTACATGAGATTTTAAAGGTGCTGTTATACTTTAATTGTCGGGGATATTTTATCTTTTTACATGGGAAACTTAGTTCAGTTCTCAATAACTTGCTATAGTGGTTGCAAGTGAGAAATTAATGGTTCCGTGATTTTCAATTCCATAGTTTTCAACACGGTGCCCATTCTCATGCAGCTCTGCTCATATCGTATGCGTGCCGTTGGTTGCTTTTTTATGTTTTTGACTAACGGTTTACAGGCAAGAACGACTATTATTCAACAATGCTGTTGCAAAGATAAGGTTGTGTTTAAAAAAAGATATGGTTAAATAAAGTGCTGGAAATCGACAAGACCTAAATCGAATTCGTTTTTTGAAAAAGGATTTTTTAAAATTTGTTGTTATCAGTTCTGTTCTGGGTCGCTGAAACGTTAATGAATGATTTTAAAAATGGCGATTTAAATTTAAGTACGGACAGTTTGTGCCGGAAGATATTATGGTTTTCTGTTAAAAGCATCTGATCTCTGAAGTGTAAATATATAACTGAATTAAATAGAGCAAGCTGTTGTACGGGCTATTTTACCTGCAAGCTTTATCTTGACCGGACATTTGTTAGTGTACTTTCCACCCTGAAAATGATTGAAGAAGGGCCAACATAAGTATCTCAGTAAATGCTGTCGTTTCCAAACCGCAGCAAGTTAGATTTGATCAAAACTTTCTGTAACTATTATCAGCAGTATCAGACCTACCTTGTTTATCGCAGCCTCAGTGGGTCTGATCTGGTGGTACCAACAGCCCGGTGTAAAAACCAGAGACTTGCTCTTATCTTCCTCATCCTCCACCCCACAGTCGTTCAGTGTACAGCAGCCGATTCCTTCGGGTGAACCACCAAAGTTCACCGAGATGCAGGCTCGCTCCATTTCACAAGCTTTCACGCACTTATCAAATCTGACGTTTGTCAACCTTTTCAGTTGGTGTTCAACCAACGCGTAATTTTCAACATCAAATTTGTTGTATGCCATGTTGTTGGAAAAAAACTCCAAGAAAATGACGCTAAAGTGAACTACCTTCAGCTTCATATTGAAAATGAAGAAGATATTTTTATGCTTGATGCTTTATACACTCAAGGCTAATGCTATGGTGTTGCATCGAGCACTGAAAACTGACATTATATTTCAAATAAAATAACTAAATAAATAAGCAATCATTCTTTCCTATTAATTTACATTATTAATTTACCTATTGACTTAAAGTAAACAAAACATTTGGAGCAAAGAATCAACCGCTAGAAAACAGGAGCTTGAAACAAGAGCACTTTATGAAGCAAAATATATAGAGCAGTTTAACTTTGGATTTTGTGGTTCAGTTAAGATCAGCAAAGTGAAACAAATCTTTTACATCTTACATTTCTAAAATCTCTAAGGAAATAGACACTTTTTAAATCACGTTTTCAAATTAATAACTGCTGCAGTTGTTTATGGATGTTACTCAAACGGGGAATGGGCAATGGGAAATTTAAAATGGGAAAATGAAATAATTAAATATTTTAAAATTATCGAGAAACTGAAAATGTGAAAGCGGATAAAATACTTTTGAAACGAAATAATACAAACTGTTTTCTATATGGAATTACTCTTAATTAATTAATCTTCTGCTTTTCTCGGGAATATCGAAAGCCATAAAGTTAGAAAACTGCTGGGTGGGTCGGGTTATTGTAAACAAAAGAACCTATAAAAACACAATTATATGTAATATATAACATTCTCTCCGTCTAAAACAAAGGCCCAGCAAAAACAAATACAAATTGTTACTTTAAAAAAACGTTTTTGTCACTGTTTTACATGCTCTGAACTTTTGCCATCATGTTCAAGTTTAATTTCATCCAAGATACAAGTGTTAATCTTTCTGAAATTAAAAGTCGAACGAATGAATCAAATTGTACAGTTTTATCCATAAGGGGCCTGATTACCTGAGGGCCTGATTACATGGCGAGTCTCAGTTCGGGGGACGAAAAACTGAATTTATTTTCCCGATTAGTTCATTTTGTTTTCTTGTCTATGGTTTTCATCTTTGTTCTTTCCACCAACCTTTCTTATTTGTCTTTTTGTTGTACCGACTGAACATTATATTTAAATTACTTGATAATTATGGTTGCCTGGCTAGTTTAGCTTTTATGGTTATTCCAGGTGACCAGCACCTATCTCTTTTTTCAAATAATAATTAATTCAGTTATGTTAATCTGTTAAACCTTAAGGTGAAATAAAGTGTTGTTGATTATATGGCGAAGTTCAGCCTGGGCTGAGTTTTAAACCATTGCGCAGGAAATTTCTAGTCACAACAAACATGATGCTCAAATCACAACGTGGACCGACTACAAGGAAAATTACAGCCTGTTTGACCGGGCTGAAAATTCCGGCCTGGGCTGAACGTCTTCGTGTAAACGAAAACTCATTTTTATTAACATTTCCTAAAGAGACCGGGTTGAATTTTCAGCCCACCTAACCGGGCTGAAATCTCAGTCCGAGCTGAAATTCGACATGTAATCGGACCCTAAGTCTGGGCTGGAATTTCAGTCCGGGGGCAAGACTAAAGATTTTTCCCGATATTATGTCCATTATGGCGCAATTCAGCCCGGGCCAGTTATACTGTTAAATTTAATTGCGGTTACACGGAAAATTACAGCCCGTTTGATCGGGCTGAAAATTCCAGCCAGGCTGGCGCTGACCGGGATGAAAATTCCAGCCCGGGCTGAATATCGCCATGTAATCGGGCCCTCAGTGTACTTTTTTTAAAGTATTCAGAGTTTCAATGTGCAATGAACCGGCAACAAGGACTTTGGTGTGCAAAACAATGGAAGTAGTGCGAAGTAACTAATTTGTTAACTCATGTAATTAAACCTTACCTCTGGGTATTGTCGGGGCTCCAGACAAAAATATAATGGCCACCAGAGTGGTTTAAAAACGCACTTTCATTTTCGCTTTCACAAAGTTTCACATCCAAAATAATTCTTGACTTCAAAAAAACTCTCACTCTTCATGTGTCCTGCCTTTTCTACTGGCGAATTACTTAAAATTTATTCGCATTGCATAATGTCTCAAAAACCAACACGTGCGCTAAATGTCAGACTTCCGGAAAATCAGTACTTTCCCGCGAAGTCACAACTCAAGCTAAACGAAAGTTTATAAAACTAACAGTTGTTTTTAGACCGAATTTCCAACAATATGTCAACTGATCATAATTTTGGACCCAATTTTGAAAGGATCAATCACGTTTCCTGGGAAACCCAGCGAGCGTAAATTTATTTGCCAAACCCGAATGTAACCTTGCTATCCAATCCGGTTATTAGTGCTACGCGAAAGCCGTTACTTTTTTCCCGCTTTTCCCTGTATTTAAAGAAAATATCAGTTTCTGTTTTGAATTTCCTTGTTTGGAACTGTCAAAATTTAGATTTGTTGAATATAAACGAAAAAAGTCGCCTGGTAAAGTGTCGAGCAAAACCGATTCTTACCTGAAACATTGAACTGACGTGAACAATGACCAAAAATATTTTTTAAAGAAATAATTTGACATGTAATTGTCATTCGTTGTGCCTTTAATTTGCTTTGGATCAGATAATATTATTCCGTATCGAAAACAGTTTGTATTATTTTCGTTTCAAAAACATCACATTCCGCTTTCATATTTTCATTTTTTATGTAAAGTATAGCTATCTCACAGTTTGTAGCAGCATTGCCTGCATAGTTTTCTACTTTAAGTTGAAACGTACATGTATTGTAACTGGCGACCATTGTTGGTTTTGTGACATATCGCTGGATGAATTCGAACCTGTTGAGTTGTCTTGGTATAATTCTGTTGAATTATTTTACAAGGAAGATCTCCAAAGTCACGATAAATGTTGACGGAGCTGAAATAAAGCAAACCGGCGTTCTAAACCTATTGATGACAAATTAAACTTTGAGTGAACAAATAGAGAGGTTGGGATACTATCGCGACTGAAGAATATCCTCCCTGAGGGAGTAAAATTGAAGCTATGCAAAACAATAATTCTCCCCCGTTTAACCTACTGCTCCGGCTATAGTATGGCGATCAACTTTTTATTTTCAACTCGCTGTTCAACGATATTTTGGATCAACTGACATGCACCAGTAAAGACTGTCAAAGTTCGCGGTAAAATCGCTCAGAAACTGAGAAACTGTTACGCCAAAAAGGCAGATCTTGAAGTTTACTGTCATTAAAAGAAAGAGTATCAATTTTGGAGCAGGCAAACCAAAGTTACGAACGTTTGCTGTTAGGTATTTTTACGACAAAATGAGGTGTTTTTTGTGCAACTTTAGCAGACACCTTTTGGAAAATCCAGCCAGACATGCATGCATGCATACATACATACATACATACATACATACATACATACATACATACATACATACATACATACATA
>JAOBYH010058889.1:2410-19525 GCA_025403525.1 Umimayanthus kanabou | reverse complement strand
ATCTATCTATCTATCTATCTATCTATCTATCTATCTATCTATCTATCTATCTATCTATCTATCTATCTATCTAAAATGTGAAAACGAAGTAATACTTTTTGCGTAAAAAGTAAAACAACAAAGAATTTTGCTTTCACCTCTCCAGTTTCACTTTCCCGGCCCGCGTGTTGGTGGTTGAGCTTGTAAAAACACGTTCTTATTACTTCAAGGAGAGGAAAAAGTGCGCAAAACAATCAAAAGCCGACAAGCCAAAACCGGTAAGATATACATTTATTGCAAATCTGAAACTCGTCTTAAATTCTACTCGTATCTTGATATGTTTATCCAGCAGTTACTAACTGCCACTAGTACTATATATACCAAAACGTCAATAGAGCGTCTGAAGTTATTCTTTACGATGCTCCAAAATCTTATCTCAGTGAAAAAATAAACTCAACCTTTATATTAAAAGACACAACATTCTTTGATGAAGTTTTCGTGTGTGTCTGCTCAAGTACTTATTGTTGTGGGTATGTGTAATAATGTGAACTAAGAACTTCCCAAATAATCTTCATCTTAAAAACGATATTCTAAAACTTTTTTAACTCAGATTTATCATTTATAGACTACAAATGACTTACATGCACTCTGTCTGTTACTTTTGGCCGCAGAGCTATTCTCAAGAGTGTCTTCCATTTTGTACTACTTTAAAGTACAAAGTAACTGAAAATGTTCAAATATCTAAATCAATAAAAATGGTAATTAGAGATAATTTTTTTAACTAAAAATTCCGGCTCTTGGTGCTGCCGAAGTTATTCGACTCATCAGTGAAAAGACTAAATCATAACTCAGTGTTTAAACGAATCAGTTTAGTACAGCAGTCATTGACAACCTGCAACAGAGATCTTGAGTTCTCTTCTGTTATCCTTTAATCTAAAACGCGCTTTCCTCGATTTCTTCGTAATCATCGTCAACTGTGAGTCCGTAATGTGCAATCCCAGAATACTCAGCAAACTTATCTGCCACCAGGGCAGCAGGAGAATTCAGGAGGGAGATTTCTGTAATTCTTCTGGGATCTGAGAGTGATTTGGGTTCTCTCTTTGCAGTTGGCTCTTCTTCTTCCATCTCCAAACCGAAAGTGGCCAGCGCTTTGCGTCTTGTTTCGGTGCCATCTGTGGAAGAGAAAAGCTTGATTCTTAACGACGGACAATACATTAATAACGTCGTCTTCACTTAAATACCGATATGTCATCAATACATTATAAAGGTGCTTCGCGTTGTTAGCAAATGATTTTTCTAGGAGGCTGGCCCGGTTGTTCAAGGAAGGGTTAGTACTAATCGGGCTTTGAACAACCGGGCTCTGTTCACCAACGTGATCCATCCTGTTTTTTACAGCACTACACCAGACTATGGACCAAAATATATTCTCAAACCGTTTGACGTTTCAAGACAAAAACATCAAATCGATTGAATACTATCCGGATGATTATAGAGAAACCAGGGTTAGCACAGCTTTAGCACCTCAAGTTAGTCTTGTAGTTAACACGTCATGTCATCATTTTCACATTAAAAAACGTTCAGACGTAAGATACCCAACACATTTTGAGATGCAAAGCCTCCCCCCAACACTAAACCAACTCCGAAAATAAACACAAGACATTAAAGAAAACCCAGGTCCCTGAGCTGAATTTGTGAAATTCATGGTACATGTCTAGAATGATACTAACCTTGTTCATCGCTAGTATTTGTAAAGCTCCCTCGAAAGAGACCAGCGCGGTGATCACTATCTTCATCCGAGAAACTTTCATCATCGGCACTTCCAAGCGTATAAGCTTTGTCCTTATTGGGCTCAGAAATGTACCCCGAGCGTTTCGTTTGCCTTCTTCTCTCCTTTTTCTTCCGTCTACCTACAATGACGATCACAAAGCATATGATGCAGCAAGAAAACACCAAAACTGCGACTGCCGTACTGATGATGATGATACCTTGGACTGTTATCACTTCGTCGACCTCATTGCCACACTGAGGGAAGGCATCGTGTGTTCCGTGGAGTAAACACGGCTCCACCTCCAGCAGTTTGTGGCAATACAAGGCAAACAAGCTCACAGACAGCTTGTAGCTTTCAATCCGCTCAGAGTTGGCGATGTCAGCAAGACATGATTCATAGTAGAACAACGCCTGCGAAGTCATTCTATTGCTGCAGTATTTCCTCAACGGACGGCCGTAGAACCACTTGTAGCACGTTTTTTCAGCTTCAAATTTAAGGCTGCTGTTGCTGAACCGTAATGTGTAGTTGGTCAGTGGTGTCAGAGGTACACCGGACGGACGCCATGTTGGGTAGGTTTGCTCCGGTTGTGCATGGAAAGTTGCTGGGGCTAGAATGCTACCACTTGGAGTCCGGTCAACACTACTCGGTGTGACAGCAATCGGGTGGTAGAATGAAGCTTCAGCTTTAAGACCATATCCTTCATCTAAAGGCAGCAACAACACAAGCCCCGGTATGTAGTAATCAAATTTCCGAGTTCTTAACTTTTCAATCTCTCTTGCATTCTTTGCATACTGCCAGACACGTACCTCGTCTAATCCTCCAATCATATCAAATTCTTCGATGAAACTGGACTCATGCAGGTAACGACCAAGAGCTATCGACCCACTGAAAGAAAAGTGCTTCCCAGTTTGGATGCTGTACTGTGTGGAGGAATTAGAAACGTCTCCCGAGTGAACAAGCACTTGCATTCGGCCATCATTGTTTCGCCATGTGAGCGCAACATGGGCCCATACACCAACTCGCAACTTGATTCCTGTGTTAAATTTCTGGTTGCTCCAGTATACGTTAACTCCATTGTCATATATCAAGGCTAAGGTGCTAGTTTGCATAGATATCGATATAACCGCAGCCTTTCCCAGCACTATCACATGTTCGGAGTCCACTGTCCGATTTGCAGCCACACATAGTCGTGACACATCGCTGTGTTCTGTAACCAAACAGACCCACACTTCAAGGGTAAACTCGGCCAAGTCTGGCAGAGTAGGTCCACCTTTGAACACCATCCAGCTGTTAACAAATTCCAGCATGTAGCTAGCTCCAGTAAAATGAATTTCACCTGTGGTATCTAAGATACTTTCTTTCTCTCTTAGCTTTAGCTGTAAACCGAATATTTGGTCAACGTCCCCTTGACTTACTCCAGGGATGACTGCGGTCTTGTTTGTTTCATCAACGGGTGAACTTTCCAGTAATTTTGTTCCTTGGTATCCACAAAGACCTAAAGTTCTGTTACGTTTTGATTGCGGCACTTCTATGGCAAACCCAATCTTACCATCGTAAAACAGAAGGCTTATTTTTATGTTTCCAGGAGTAGTAAGTTCTAGTATGCTCAACGACAGCCACCGATAACGCAAACTCTCTCCGGCTGATCTCCATTCCCGGGAGTTTTCCATGAACGAAGAAACGTCTTTTCCACCATCCACAATAGTAGCTTGAAGTTCAGTACCATTAGTGAATCTGACAGATATTGCCACCTCAGTAGCTTCTAGTGCAATCTCTTTAATTCGCCTGCAAGAAAGTTTGTTCCTGCATGGAACTTGAACAGCTTGAATTTTCAGCTTATCTGCGATTAACAGCTCAAAAGAGCCAGGAACAGCAAAATGATAACTTAAGCCTGCTGCCGTTGTGAAATGCGGGTCGCCAAAAGCTACTCCAATACTGGGACCGGTGCGGCTCTGGAAGGAAAGTTCAGTTGCGATGGAACAGTCAGAGCCAATCCAGCCGTGTGTACAAACGCTGCAAGCAGGACGTTCGGTTCCTTCTCCTCCGGTAGTATTTCCCCTCCAGTGAGGCTCACAAAGACACGTTCCATTCACAGGATCACACGAGCCATGTCCGCTACACACATTCCACAACCCACCTGGGCACAAGTTGGAACAGTCGTCTCCCCAGTATCCCTGTTCGCATGCGCATACCACCCTTTCTGAAGCGTTGGGTGCCGGCACTGCGTATCCAAACACACATTGTGTTTCACAGCGTCTCCCGATCCAGTTAGGAAACCACATGTCTGGAAAATGATGGCACAATTGTTTAGCCGGCCACAGGGTTAGTCCTAGTGCAACTTGGCAGTAGTCTGCATACGATACCACAGAGTAAACTGCCCAGCTTAATTTTTTGGAAACAGCGATATCGCTCAGACAAACGTTGTAATAAAACTGAGCCACTTGAACTCCAAGTTTCTTACAGTTACTGAAGAGAGTGCCAGTAAGTATCAGGGATAGACAGTGTGATTCTGTTCTCAGCACTGCTGACAGATCTCCAAATCCGATGTTATCAGTGTTCAGTGTTGGAATGTCGGCATCGGAGAAGGCCCAGAGTGGCTCTCGGAACTTCACAACATAAAGGTGACTGTCAGAGACCAAGTCTTTGATCACCGATCCTTCTGCTTGATTGAGCTTCCAAAGGTGAAGTAAATCCGGATACATTCCAACACGCACATTTGTTTGCCAAATCGTGCGAAGGAGGTCAACATTTGAGCATCTTTTCCAGATGCGCAACTCATCGATCTCCCCAATGAAGTCGGAAGAAGGTGGAACACCTTGAACAAGCGATGACTGCCACTGACCCAGAGTCAAAACTCCGCCGTCTGCAAATACGTCATTGTCCAATTGTAGGGCTCGGATGGACAGGTGACCACTAGAGCTAAAGTGGTAGAACTGGAGTACACCGACGAACCATTTATACACCAAAACAATCTGATTCCACTTTCCAATTTCATTACCGAAGCCCATATCCATCACTTTTTCTCCATACACAATCTTTATTGAGCGTTCATTGGTAATAGCAAAGGTCTTTTTGTGAGAATAAGACAAGATAACTCCCCCGTACTCGTGTGACTTCACCAGAATCTCTATCGTCAGAACGTTTATCCGTGCAAGATGCATTGGCTGGGATCGCACAAGACTGTCGTGAAAAAGTAGGTTGAAACCACCTCCTGTAATAGAACGGTGTTCATAATAAGAGAGAAATTTGTACACAAATAAGCTCTCGTGGATTGCTACACCTGAACTTGAAGTCATTCTTTCAAGAAGATCGTTAATGTTTGTTCCATTCGGTCCAAACTCATATTTTTTGCAAGGGCCAAGAAGACCGGTGGCGTTCTCGCAGTTTTCACGTGGTAATTGTATCTGCACTCCAAGACTCTGACCGACATTCAAGACGAACTTGATACCATCAGCTCCATTGATGTGATACCCGACACTTGATACGCGCACCATTGTGAAGTGTACGGAGAGTTGGGTGACATGGTCGACTCGCACAACTTTCTCGTTAAGCCACACTATAGGCATCACGTTCGTGTGTCGGTTCGATATTGGGGCTCGTATTGCCACTGTTATATTCTTGTAGCCGAACGCTATTGCAGTGGTACATAAAGCCACGGACGTATTTTGATACTCGCAAGGCGCTTTACGGATTTGGACACGGAAGTTAGCAGCGAGTGTTCGGATCAAATAGAATTCGCCATAGCTGCGATGGAAAAAACTCGCGCCAAAAAAAGTACTTAAGTAACCAAAGTTTCCAATTGAGGCCAAGAATATTGTTTTCGACGGTACCTTGGAAACAACAAACTCGCAGTTCGTTCCACGCCAGCCGACTGCACAACTAGAGCAGTTGTTGTCTCCTCTCCAGTTCACTTCACAAATACATTGTCCAGTTTCTTTCTCACACCGTCCATGACTGTTACATGTGTTTAAGATACCACCAGGACAGATTTTCGAACAGTCGTTACTCCAGTAGCCTTTATCACAGACACATTTGCTCGATTCACCAATGACACTATAACCAAATATGCATCTAATATCACAGTTACCACCAATCCAAAAAGGAAACCTTATCCCTGGAAACTTGTTGCAGAGCTTTTGTGCTGGCCAGGCGGTTAAATTTAAGGCACTCTGACAGTGATCTGAGAACGTAGTCACAGTTGTAATTGCAGCACTTACGACTCCTTTAGCAGCAATGTCTTTCAAGCAAACAAGATAACTAAAGTCGCGCTCAGCAGACAAACGTCCACAGTGTGTGTTCAAAGGCCCTTCGTAAAACAGTTCAAGGCATAGTGAAATAGCTTTCTTTTGCAATTGTTTGTTGGAAAACAGCAGCTCAAACGGTTTCCTTGAAGAGGTAAAATTTGTATTGACGTCAGCGTCTGAGTACACCCATTCCGGTTCTGGCCAGGGTTTGTAGGGAATAAAAATATGCTCATTGGTGACTAAATTTAGAACAACATTCCCTTCTCCTTCGTTACACTTCCACAAAGCCGACAAATCTGGGTAAGAAGGAAGCACATTCATTCTCCAGTTTTGCTGAATGAGTATTGGGTCAAAAGCTCGTTTCCACACACGTAGCTCATCAATTATTCCTGCAAACGAAACTTCCGTTCGAAATTCTGTGTCTCCCGGTGATGGATCCCACTGACCAAGCAACAGAATTCCCCCAGAGGTAAATATGTTTGCTGACATTGTAAACGTTCTTCTTTGCAGGTTGCCATTCATACTGAAATGGTAAAATTCTAATATCCTTGTCCTGTAGTACCATACCAGAGACACTTGACACCAATCGCCGACATCTACCTTCACGTTAGTATGAAAATTATCTGTTCCGTAATGAATTACAATTGTGTTGTTGATAGTGATGGCAAAAGTTGTTTCAGTCACGAATGACAACACTGTACCACCCAGTCGATAAGGCTTAAAGAGGATTTCCATAGTAATATTGCTTCCGTTAGGAAAGGAGTTGAATAGACGTGACGAAGACGCTCCAGTTTTGTTAAACCACAGTGCATAACCACTTCCTGTTGGAACACTTGTTTCGTGGTACTTCTTGTAGTCAAGAATAAATAGACTATCGCGGATGTTCACTCTGTAAGCCACTGCACGTTCCTCGTTTATGTTAAGTTGAGTTGTATTTGCAAGGGGAGTTACAAGTCCAGCGCCAGTACCAAAATCGTTGTGTGGATTGCCATCACAGGAACCTAACAGTCCAACGGAATTGTAACAGTAGGTTGTATCGATATTTAACTGGAAACTAAGGTACTTGCCGTCAACTCTGATACAGATTACAACTTTATCTTTCCAGGTAATAGTGTAGTAACCTGTTGAGTCCAGCTGCAGGTAGATATCTTCGTCAGGTGAATCAAGTTTTGTCACATGGCCAGTAAGATAAATCACCATTCTATTAACCCAAATGACTGGAGTATTTCCAACCTTATATGGAGCATGAAACGTAATGTTAGTTTCTGACATTCTGGCAGCTATGGCATTGATACACACAGATTGTAGGTGGCATGGTACTTGGCGAACTTGGACAGCAAAGTCTACTGTATGAGATTGGATTACATGAAACATTCCCACGGCAACAAAAGAAAAACTGCATCCGTCAAACGTTATATAGTTAGCTCCCTGAAAAGAAACAGCAACTGAAACCTCCCGATGAGGAAGAAATATCATGGCAACTGAGCAATCAGATCCAGTCCAATTCGGAGAACACTGGTTGCAGTCATTTCCTCTCCAATTCGCATGACACTTGCAAATTCCAGTTACATGGTCGCATGTTCCATGGTCATTGCAGGGACTGGAGACCCCACCTGGACAAACGTTTGAACAATCTTCTCCCCAGTATCCATGTTGACAAACACAAGAGTCTGAAGGAATCTTGACTCCAAAAATGCATTTCTTGTTACATTCGGGTCCGAACCAGTCTGGGAAACCTTCACCAGGGAAGTCGTTACAGAGCAGTTTTGCTGGCCAAGTAGGTAGCTTGTTAACTACCTGGCAGTAATCTGCATAAGCGATGATCACGTCTAATGACCTGTAAAGCGAGCCCGTAACAGAAATTCTCTGCAAACAAGATCTGAAGTAAAAGTCAAATACACCTGGACCAAGGTTTTGGCAACCAGTTTTAAACTGCCCTGATCGGAGTTCGCCATCACAAAATGTATTTGCTTTAGTTTCAAGATCTTTTCTGCCAAAGGTATACGATGGATTTTTCTTGAAAAAAGGTTCCTGTAGTTTGAGATCCGAAAGATACCATTTCGGGGATCTCCAAGGCTTTGTACCTAACCTGAGTTTTGCATTAGCCACCACGTCTCTTGTCAAATCTCCCCCTCCTTCTGCGAAAATCCACATATGGGCTAAATCACTCGTTTGCACGGCAACACGTCGGTTCCAAGTCTCTAGAATGACAGCTGGATGAAAAGAACGAGTCCAGATGCGCACTTCGTCAATAAACCCAACAAAGAAAGCTGTTGGCTGTATTCCGGATCCATCTTGAGATGGTTGCCATCCTGCTAATGCTAACAACCCTTTGGGAACAAAACAATCTACCCCAATCTGGATGTCTATCCTTTGCACTAACCCTCCTGATTTGAAATAATAGAATTGCAAAGTTCCAGTTAATCTGTTGAACACAAGGTTGATTTGGCACCACGTGTTCAGTTCTGCCTTAATTTTGGTGTGGAAGACGTTGTTCCCAAAATAGATGCTGAAGTTTCCACCTGCATTTGTTACAAAGAATGTTTTAACTTTGGTATAGGAAAGAACTACTCCGAATTGTACTGTCTTCAGCATCATTTGGATAGAGAAATCCCGGCCACTGAATGCGTAAGAGATGGGTGGAGACAAAACAGCTGCTTGACGGAAAAACAATCCATAACCTGCATTTGCACTTCGTTGTTCTGACATTGCTTCGTAACTGTAATTAAACAAACTGTTACATTCTCTGACAGTCAGTTTGGTGGAAAACGAAGTAATCAAGTCTTGAGTCTTCATGTTAGAATCAGCTCTATTTTTTGGGATTGCACCACGGCGATGTCTCGAGAACAAAGGCATACCTGAACAAGGTTCCGACGGTATGTGTTGTTCCAAGAACTTTCGATTACATGCCCCAACAAGTCCATAAGAATCCTTACACACAAGATTGGACGCTCGTACATTGACGTTCAAGTAAAGACCGTACACTCTTATCTTCAGAACAAGAGAGTCCGAATGCCCTTTAACTACATACAGAGCTTTTGAAGCTTTGACTATAGAGAATCCATAAGTCGCAGAATCTATCACTGTTTGTTCAATGTCAACAGGTTTGTTATCCACCCAAACAACAGTGCTTGTGTCTGTGGTGTAGGGACCGCGTATTACCAAGTAGTGTGATCTGCTTCGCAAAGCCACTGAATTGACACAAGAAGACTCTTTGAAACAGTTCACAAAACGTACTTGGACAACCACGTCGACGTGAATTGACCGTAAAAGATAGTACTCTCCAATTAGTTGCAGGACGTAGTTAGCGCCATCTAGGGTGGTGAAGTAACCATCTATTGATACGCTGCCAGTTCCTTCCCGTTGTGCAGAAGATGGAAGCACAGAGTTTGCTACTGAACAGTCATTTTCCTCCCACCCATTGGAGCAAGTTGTACAGGCCTCGTCCCCACGCCAATTTATTTCACAATGACATTTTCCCGTCTTCAAATTGCATAGTCCGTGTTTATTACACGTGTTCTGAGCCCCACCTGGACATATACCGGAGCAGTTCGCACCATAGTAACCGGGGTCGCACACGCATATACTGATGTTCTGTTTAGATGCTTTGCCAAATATACAGGGTGTAGCGCATTCCAGACCTATCCAATTTGGAAACCTTTGTTCAGGGAATTGATTGCATAAAGGCCTAGCTGGCCAAGAATCCACGTCTAATGCTGCCATACAGTAGTCGGCAACAGCTACTACAACATCCATGGACTGAGACACGATGCCACTCGAAACCACTGCGTCCACACATGCGCTGTAGTAAAAACCTAAAGTAACATTTCCAAGTTTCCAACAGTTTTTGTAGATTGAACCTGTGTAGAGGAATTTGAAGCATTCGTTTCGTGCCACGGTTCTGAGAGTCTTGTTTACTTTTGAATGCTTTGACTTGGTGACCACTGTTATAGGAGCATCTGAGAACACCCATGTCGGTGCCTTCATGGGATACTTAGGAAATATGAAATTGTTTCCATTTACTAAATCTGTAACAGTGCCTCCTTCTCCTTCATCAAACTTCCAAAGACCTGTTAATGAGGGTGTTCCTGGTTGTATGTTAGAGCCCCAGATTTGTTTTACTAAAGCGTAGTCATGCATCTTTTTCCATACTCTCATCTCGTCCACATAACCTATGAACACATTGGCTGGCTGTATTGTTTGGGAGCCAGAAGGGGGTTGCCAGAGTCCCACAGCTAATGTTCCTCCGTCAATGAAGGGTATAACTTTAAGTTCAAAAGCGCTTGATCTAACAAGTCCAGATGAGCTTACCACGTACACAAACATCTTCAATTTAGAGCGCACAATGACAACTGAAATTTGGTTCCACTTGTCGGATTCCGTGGGGAGTCGAGTGTCATACACTTGCATACCTACAATGACTTTCACTGTTATATGGTTAGAAATGATGAAGGCAACACTTGAAGCATACGACAATATGGGACCGCCACAGACTATGGGGTTGCAAGATTTCACAAGAAATTCGATCGTTATGTCGTCGCTACTAAATAAATTTACTACTGATTTTGTAGCAACAACAGAAAAGTTGAAATGCAGAGTATGTCCTCCTCCGTAAACGACTCGTGTTTCTTTTCGTTGAACTTCGTCAATTACAATCACCGAGGACTTATCTTTTGTCGAAACAGACAACTTATCCTTTATGTACTGGTCCAAGTTCCCATCAACAACATCACCAGTCGTTATTCCAACAAGTACCGTTGTGATGCCCTTCTCTGGCGTTATAGAAGATCCATTTGTCTGAGTCGTGTTTTGGCCCGGGGCTACTGCTACAGCACAGGATCCACACAAACCCGAAATTTTCTTACAAAAATCGTTTGTCACCGTGGATTCTAAGATGACATATCGGTCATAGAACGAAGCCTTGATTGACAAGTAATCTGATGCTGTAAGTCTATAGGAAGATGATGAAAGTGGTAACATGGATACGTTTAGTTGACGCATGGCTTCTGTGCGCTTGCTACTGGAGTAAAAATTTTGACCATCGACATGAACAATAGGTTTTTCATTTGTCTCGTAAGGTGCATGTAAACTGATATGCAAGTCTTGGATCTTCAATCCAAAAGCGTTTATACATACTGAACTGCCTTCACAAGGGACTTGTCTTATCTGGGTTTGAACATTCGTAGAATTGATCATAACAAATTCACCAACTGCCGCAAAAGAAAAAAATGAACCATCAAATCCTGCTACATGTCCATTCTCAGTAACTGAACACACTTTTCTAGCAGAAGCAGTTTTGTTATTTGCTGGTTTAGGAGGAGCGACGTAAGCAATGGAGCAAAAACGACCAAACCAGCCTTCACTACACCTGGAACACTCTTCATTTCCATTCCATTTCAGGTCACACGTGCACTTCCCGGTATCCACGTCACACTCGCCATGCAAGTCGCACGGGTTATCTGCACCTCCGGGACATTCCTTAAATCCAAAAGCAATAAAAAATGTTAGACTTTCCATCAGACCTGTCAAACTATGTCCGTGTATATAGTGGACTACACATCATTTGATTCTAATGTTTTAGTCTGGTTACATACTTTTCCAAAGCATAAAGTTGTTAAGGTAACTATAACTAGTTCGTATATATCTGAGTTTGTCTACTTTGGTACAGAAAATCACGTACGTATAATTTTTTTGGTAGAATTGTGTAATTGTCGAATAACAAAACCATGATATTTTAGGACACATACGTAATGACATGGTAAATTGACTGTACCTTTGAGCAATCTCGGCCCCAGTACCCATCATCACACTGGCAGCTACCGTGTCTATACTGTCCAAATACACATCGATTTGAGCAATTTTTTCCAATCCAGTTGCCAAAACGTCCTCTGGGGAGAATGTTGCACAGTTCTTTCCCTGGTAATCCGGACAAATTTAATGCAGCCTGACATTCAAATGCCATGGAGAACGTTGACACAATGGCGGATTCCAAAGATCCAGAAGCGACAATATCTGATATACATGATTGATAGTAAAAGTCCGTATTGCCAGCTACTCCCTCGCACTGCCCATGCAAAGGACCCGAGGCAATTAGCTTGTAACATAACTCCTCCGTGTGATTCTTGAAAGTGTCGTTGGGAAACGTTGCGGCTGAAACATCTCCTAGTGAAACATTGACATTTGATGGCTGCCACTCAGGAGATTTCCACGGTGGTCTCGGGAGGAATATATTTACTGATCCGACCAAAGAATGAACAACATAACCATGGCCTTCGTTAAATTTCCAGAATGTCGCAATACCAGGTGCTGTTGCTTGAACATTAACTCGCCAGCTTTGTTGTACCATTATCGGGTCAAAGCGCTTGTTCCAGACGCTCAGTTCATCAATCCACCCAACAAATCCGGGTATCGTTTGAGAAACACTCGTGACTTGATACAGTGCAACTGCTAAGGTTCCAGTGATGGGGAACGCTCCAACACCAATATCAAACACCCGGGCTTGTACAATTCCTACAACAGTTGTGACGTACAGCTGTAAGACGCCAGAGACCCGTCTATAGACCAAAGTTATGTGATTCCACTTTTCTTTCTCTATAACTAACTTCGTATCAAAAACTTTGAGGCCAAAGTGGATCTTGATTGTTCCGTTAATTATCATCGCAAAGGTGTGATTCCCAGCGAAGGAGATCACAGTTCCAACGGAGCTGTTAGCAAGTTTTTCTTTGATAAAAAACTGAACAGATAGATAGTTGCCAAAAAGGATATTTACCAGAGAAGGAGAAACGATGGACGTTCCATTGAAAAAAAGGCAGCTTCCCCCGCCCATGATATCGAAGGGTTCCTTGGAAATCTTCAAGACACTAGAAAACATACTATCATTCTTTGCTACAGACCAACTCTTGATGTACGTGTTGATAATGTTCTGTGTAATTAGTGATACTCTGTAAGAATCCAGAAAACTATTGGAACATTGTCGAGCCTTGGATTTGGAGCCTGATTGCTTCCAACAATTCCCAAGCACTCCACAGGAATCACTACACAGAGATTTGTCCATGGTCAGTTGCACATCAAGCGAGATGCCACGATGGTTAATTAGAAGGCTAAAGCCCTGAGGACCAGCGATAAGATAGGAGTTCTCCGATGACCTTGAGAAGACAAAGCCGGAGTTACCAATAAGATGCTTCTCCCGTGGGCTCACTTGTACTCCGCCGATCACCACAATCACTTGGCTTGTCATACTGATACTGCTGTGGATAGATATTACAGTCGACCGCACGTGTACAGCCACACAACGTACTCGCACCGAACCACCTTGCTGTACCTGACGAACTTGAATGTTCACATTAAGACGTTGAGACACGAATGCTGTAAACTCTCCTGTCTCTCTAAATACTATCTTGGCACCATCTAAAGTTACGTAGTGGCCAGATCCAGATATAGAAATGACTCCATTTTGGTGCCACGCGGGAGAAAGAACCACCGAACAATCCGCTCCATAGAATCCTTCAGTACATTTTGAACAATCTTTATTTCCTCTCCACCTCTCGTTACAAATACAAAGGCCAGTGTGTGGTGAACATGTTCCTTTACCACTGCAGACATTGGCTGGACCCCCAATGCAAGAATATTCGCAGTTCCTTCCCCAGAAACCAGTGTTACACAGACAGCTCCCTCCATTAGTTGGATGTGGCTGTCCATAAACGCAGTGCACGTTACAATTTGGCCCAGTCCAAGAGATTAGGTTGGACTTGATAAACGCTGGATCGTGGCATAATTTTTGTGCTGACCAGTACGTCTTCTGCAGAGAAATCTGACATGTGTCTGAGAAAGTAACAACAACTCGTACGCCAGCAGAAACAGTATTCTGTGAGGCTATAACTCTTAAACACGCCCTGAAGAAATAGTTAGAGCTTCCAGATCCCATGAATACACAAGAACGACCAACAGGCGATGTGATAACGTGTACAGAACACCACTGTTCGGCAGCTTCCTTGAGAGCAACAGTTGGGAAAAATATGGTTGAGCTGATAGGTACGGTATCTATATCGGCAGTACTGTAAACCCACTGGGGCGCATTGACATCCGCAGGGATATACAAGCTAACACTTGATGCACTATCGTGAATAGTTGTCCCAGCTCCTTCATTGAACTTCCAGAGGATAGCAATATGCGATGCATAACTCTGTACGTTCACTTTCCAATTCCGTTTCACCGCACTTACGTCAAAATCACGGTTCCACACACGTACCTCGTCTATGTATCCGATAAAACTTTTCGTTCTTGATAGAGCGCCATCCTCAGCACCAGGAATCCACTGACCAATGGCTATTGTTCCACTTTTTGTGAAAAGACCAGAGACAATTTTCCTTGTTTTAGTAGTGACAACGCCTTCAGAACTGATGTAAAAGACGTAAAGTGCCCCTGTAGTGCGGTGGTAAACGAGAGTAATCTGATTCCAATCACTAAAACCCGGAGTAACGCCAGTGTCCCATATGTCAGATCGCACACGAATCTTGATCGTAAGTTCCACAAACACAATGAATGTTGTGTATTTGCTGTAGGAGAACAATGTCCCGGATGTTTGACCTGCTTTGAATTTAAAGAGCATTTCTATACTGACATGGCTCCCCGTGAAGATGTCTGGGAGAAGGTCACTTGAAACACCAACGCCCCTGAAAACGAGAGCGTACTCTGCTCCTGTAGGAATCGGTTTCTCTTCATAGATATCAAATTTATGTTGAAACAGGCTCTGCTCTTCTTGAACCCTCCATTTCTCCTCCAGTGATGCCTGTCCTCCTGTTTCCAAGTCGTTCTCAGTTTTTCCATCACAGCTACCACAAGCACTGTGTGACGGGTTACACAAGTTGCTCGTCATGTTGGTCGCAAAGGACAGTTCTCGACCCATGACACGGACAAGGATATTGATTCCGAGGACAGCGTTTTTGATTGAGTAAGTGCTTGTTGACGTCTGATCGATAGTTATCCCGCTTACAGCTTGCATTCTGATGGACGAGATGATGACTAGTTTTCCGTTCTGCCAAATAACAGGAAGATCGCCATCTTTATAAGGTGCATGGAATTCCAGTTTGGCAGATCCAGGGAAGTGCAAAGCGACAGAGTTCAAGCATCTTGAGCGTCCGTCATAGCATGACACTTGCCGAAACTGGAACTCAAACTGCGGACTGCTGATTAGTTTAAACTCACCGAGTCCAAAAAAATTGAACTGCGCTCCGTCAAATGTTAGAAAATGGCCGCCAGTGAAACCAGAACATGTTGGCTCACGTGTCACAGTTACAGCTATGGAACAGTCGGGCCCACGCCACTCGGGTGAACAAGCTGTACAGTCACTATTTCCCCTCCAATTCAGTTCGCATTTACATCTGCCTGTAGTGACGTTACATCGTCCGTGGTTGTTACAAGGTCTAGTTGCCCCACCAGGACACATGTTATCGCACTCTTTTCCCCAGTATCCTCGTTTGCAGACACAAATGCTATTATTGTGCACATCGGCGTATCCAAATAGACACCTTACTTCACAGTTCGGTCCAATCCAAGGGCTGTTTGTAACTTCATGACACAAGTGACGGATGGGGTACACAGGAAATCTGCTCTTTCGTTGACAGTAACTGGAATACGTCGAAAGGGCAACAAATGCGGTGCTGTTGTCTGATGATGTCAAAATGTCTTGCAAGCACATCAGATAGTAATATTGCAAGGCAAATGTGCCTGTGCTGGTACTGCATTGCAATTGAAGTGTATTATCATAAAACAATCGAGAACAGGTTTGTCCGGCTAACATTTGTAGTTTGGTGTCGTATGACCCAGTCTGAGGCAGTTTCGCGATGACTGGTTGCCTTTGAGTGTAATAAGAGAACCGCCAAGATGGTCTTCGGCTCGCAACTGCTGAAAGTTGTATTCCTTCCCCATCTTTTAAAGCGTTTTTTGCCACAATTCCTTGACCTTCGTCAAAGAGCCACATTGATTCTAAGCCATTCGTCTGCACTGAGATGTGGCTGGAGAAGCTTTGCTGGGTGGTTACATCATCCAAGGCTATTTTCCATATTCGCATGTTGTCGATACTTCCAATGAACGGCTCGAGTGGGAGACCTTGGATTTGGGTTTGAGTCACATGCCACTGACCTAACCAAAGCGTTCCTCCAGGAAATAAAATATTTGGACCCACAAAGAACTTTCGAGTCAAAAAGACATTGCTGGCGTCAGTATGATGGTAGATGAGTACTCCTTTTGAGCGCAGATACACCAAACTTAGTTGATACCATTTGTTGAGAGTCAAAGAAACTTTGGTATCGTACACATTCCCTGTGATATATATCTTCAATGTGGCGTCATTTACTATTGCAAATGTGGTTGTTGTTGAATATGATAGTACGGTTCCTCCTGTGGAGCGCACTTGGAGAAAAAACTGCAAAGTCAGATCGGTATTGTTCGTGATGGTTTCACTGAGAAGGCTGGCAGTAGCTACCGTTCCATTGAATGCAAGACAAAAACCCCCAGAACTAATCGTTCGTCTTTCCATGTAGTTGTTGAACTGATACATGAACATTGAGTTGCTGTCTTGCACTCCATAGAGTTTGGTCAATTGGTTAATGATGTTACGTTGGGTTAGAGTGCGATTCCACAGTACATTTCCATCAGCAGTCATAAAATCATTTCTGGCATTCGCGTCACAGGATGCACAAAGCCCACTCGCGGCTTGGCACAATAATGGTTTAGTAGTCAACTCAAACGAAATTTGCCGTTTCCAGAACTTGATTGTGATAAAGGAGGAGTCTTGGTTTTCAGTTATGTTGTTTGCCACCATGAAACTCTCAGGCGAGACCTGAGAAAAGCTGCCATCGTGCCAGTTCATTCGCTTGACATCAGTGAGTGTTCTATTTATCCAGATTAGTGGAAAACCGTTCGAATTGTACTGAGCGTGCAACGTTATGTTTGTGCTTCCTGCTCTTACGGCAAGGGCGGAGACGCAAAATGTGAAGTTGGCACATGGCATCTGGCGTACCTGGACAACAAAATTTTCCGTCTTCAGGGCGTAGAATTCACCATAGGAATTAAACGTGTAGCTGACTCCGTCAAACGTAGTGTAATGAGCTGCTCCAAATACCT
>JAOBYH010058778.1:0-11940 GCA_025403525.1 Umimayanthus kanabou | reverse complement strand
GAGGGAGTGCTCAGATATAAAAGTGACTATTTGTAGTTTGGATATTTTAGGGCGAGACTGAGATTGTGGTACATATTGTTTATAACTCCTCTTTGCCGTGAGTATTTCGGAGATTATTTTGGGGTGCGGTATCTACCCTTGTGTGATGCACAACCTGTTTCCCGAAAAAAAGTTTCAACATTTTTCTTCACTACAAATAATTTTCTGAAAAAATACAGCAGTATTCTCCAGTCTAGCTCTGTTGGCATGATATTCACTTACAAGCGTGGTTGCAAATTATTTAACATGCTGCTGTGCGGGGATACATTAACTTTTATGTTGTTTTCTTCCGCCCTTTCCTTCTGCTATAGTACGATCGAACGTGATCCATTTTCACAATGCCTGAAAGATGAACGAGCTCAGATTTTATTGGATGTAACACAAATTTGATCTTTAATACTTCATTTACGTTTGTAACTCACAGGATCATAAGTTTGCGAAACAGTAGTTATGATTAATGTCTACTGAATATATCTGGCTGGATTTACCAGAAGGTGTCTATTGACTTGTGACTACGCGGGCACTGCAGATTGGCAGTCAGTGGGTTGCCATGGTAACCACTGTATGTGCATGTTACCTGCAGCCTGTACTGGATCGACCAAGGGGGCCTCGTGTTATGCTAGACTGTGGGGGTCAAATTGGGGCTGGGCTAGCAACTAGGTATGTTTTGCTACCTGAAAAAGTGAAGTGCGGCAGAGCTGCTATGTAGTCCAGCCGTTAACTGCCTTTCTTCTCCTTAAAGTTCAGGACCCAGAAGCGGTCAGATTAGATTGCTTCATCTGACGAGGGGTGAGCTAATGAGATACCTTAGTTTTCTGAACGCGGTTGTTCAGACTGTGCCGATTTGTTTTCGTTCTCAATCACCTCGTAAGTGCAAGTAATTAAAATGTGCTCGTTAGCAGGCGGTTTGTACAACAGTACATCTTTGTCGGGTACTTTTGCAGGGTTGGGCTTAGCTTTGGTTTCCAACGTCACCGTTTGGACGACGTGCTGACTTCTATCGTCCCAGAAAAGGGTTTAAAGGTGAGTTGTCGGTTGGTCACCTTTTGGAAAAACCGGCCAGATATACGATTGCGTTGATGGCTAATGTTGCTTTATCATTTTAAAACAACCTTTTATCATCATGTGATAATTCTTCCCAGACATACTTCTGAAGCTCAACGCATTTTAGGATTTTAGAAAAAGGAACCGTAAGTATTTAAACTCGTGTGGTTTTGGGCATTTATCTTTAAAGTAATCTCCGCCGGCTACTAAACGGATCTCCGGAATATGACGAAAAACGTATCTTTGTTTGAAATCTATAATTTCAATTCAACGTTTTCAGTTTTGCAAACAACAAAGTGCACAGAAATGGAATGTTGTAATGTATATATAGCGGATAACGTAACAGGGCCCGCGAAGGGGGAAGGGCTGGGGGGGCGGGCTTTAGCCCCCCCACTTTTTTGAAAATTATAAAGAGTTACTGAGAAAAAGTGTTTTTAGCTCCCCCACTTTGAGTCACTAGTCAGCCTCCCCACTTTCAAAGTAGCTCCGCGGTCCCTGCGTAAACACTTCTTAAGAAAGCAATTAGAAGAGATCTTAGGCGATGACCTTCTGCATAACTAGGCATCTTTTATCAGGGAGGTAGTCAGTGAAATAATTTCTGATTCTCAGTGTATTCAATTTTTAGAAGATGTCATGTACGTCATTAAGGAAGCACAACAAGTAGTCTATGCAGCCTGACACAAACTACTGATTGGTACAAAATTATGAACCTAGAGAAAGCAATCGATTCAGATCTACTTCATGATAAGTCTTGGCCAACAATTTAGTCGAATTTTCGGTTTAGTGCACTGATATTCACAACACGTATTTTGTCAGATTCCCTTGCAAATTTGTTTGGCTGTCTATACCCGTATAAAGTCTTATCGCCTTCAGTTTCTAAAAAAAAGAACGATAGAGACGCGACCCGATTATGAAAAACTGTATGTTAATTTTCTCGCTTCTTATGTCTTTAGAAGCCTTCACAAATTTCCGTGACAACAACGGTTTTAATTTGCTGTATTGCGCATCCAAAACAATGAAATAACTTTTTAAAAATTATTTCATCTTAGCTCTTAAGCTAAATTGATGTTACAATACGAGATTTAAAACTAGATAGAGCGTTTTCTCAACTGAACGGTTTTGACCTGAGAGAATAAATTCAGTGCCTTTGTTGTCGGACGATAAACCTTCTTTTAGTTTTAGAACTTTGATTAAGATCTTAAAACCTTTAAATACGCAATGGAATATATTATCGACTGGAACTGTAAAGAACGGCTGTCGAAAACCCAGCGGTAGTCTGGGGAAATTATTTGTCAATGCATTGTTTTGTGAAGCCATTCTTTCTCAGATTTCGAAAACATTGAAGTTTTAATATAGTCTGTATTTGTTTTGTTAAGAACGGTTTTCCTTTTAAATTAGAAATTATCCCCGTGGAAGAGAATCTTCCATTTTTCTGGACAGAGGTAGCTACATTTCCCTTGTGACTAATGAATAATTTTCCGGGATATTTTCGTTATCGACACTAAACTACAAGAAGAAAGGTACACAGTAGTTCACTCCTTGATTATATATATCAAATACAGTAACTGAGTTTAATTGGGTGTTTTCAGTGAGGATTTGCAGCTCGATTGACTCGCTGAAGGATAACAGCGCTGCCTTTTTTTAGTCCAAATTTATCAATTTAAAATTAAAAATTTCAGCATTTATCTCGCAACTGTAGTTTGACATACATGATACTGTGATAAGTGAAAACTTTCTGTTTTCAAATTACGAGGCCAAAACTAATCGTCATCTTGGAAACCTAAGTTTTGCACGTACAATTTGTAAAGAATCTACTTAAAAAGTGTGAAAAGGCATTAATTGCTTTTAAAAATAAGATTGCTGTGTTTGTGAGGCTACAATCAAATCTACTAACCTAATTTGAAAGCCGGCGAAAGAAAAGAAGAGAACCCGCCAACTTTCATAATGACAGTCTTTCGTCAGAGAATATTTAAACCTGAATTAAGCTCATTTCTAAAAAAACTCCTGCTGTTGTATATATTTCTGAATGTAAAAGATCCCCGTGTGCCAGCAGGAAAGCGCCTGTGTTCATTTCTTCTAAAACGTTAGAAGAGCAGGATGAACTGCAATGTGCTTCGCCGTGTTTTGAGGGCCACCTAAATATTTTTCAAAGGTGTTTTTAATGCCAAAACTGACTGTTGTTGGTTCCTATAGGTATCGAGTTCGAAATAAAACAATAGGAGTGGCAGAGTACAAAAGCAGCAAAATTTTTACCGACGAATAGTGAATAGTGACAAAATGCTTGGGAAAGCAATCTTTCTTTTCCTTTTGGTGAAGGAGGTTTTCGCACTTGCCGCTGCAATCAACAACAGGTGAGTTTTGAAGTCTTCAATTAAGCGATTAGCGGTGTATTTGACTTAAAAAGCCAAGTTGTTTTCCGGATATAGGATAGTTGAATAATCTTAACCAAGGCAGACACTAAAAGAAAAAGATTTTGTATCGATGATTTTCTATAAACATTTCAAGGCCAACTTCGCACAGCTTTTTGAGAACCAAAAAACAGTTTCAAAATTTACATGACAGTTTTGCCTTAAGCTAGCTTTTGGTTTTTTATCATGGGAGAAGGAAATTGTAGTAAATAAATTACGTCAAACTTACGAATTTAATGTCATTGTTAGCAGTCGTAGCCATCAAATACTCAGTTTTTGGGGGTAAGAAATTTAATCTACTATGCTACACTTTTTTAATAAAAAGCAACGAGAAACAGACTTAGAACAAATTAAGACAACTTATCCTGAAGTGCAGAATCAGAAACAGAGAATAGTCACACATATTTGTGTAATTTCGGATCAGAAGTAACGGAGTCGTGATTATTAATAGTATGAAAAGCGGTAGCTGTGGAAGAGATTTACAACGATATGCAAATTTAGCGAGGTAAAAAACAATTTTCTGTTCAGTATTGATGAATAAACATGGTTTAGCAACGAAAGGGTGCATTTGTGAATTATTGTATACACGCTTTTTTTTTTATAAGAACCAGTAAATTTTGGCCGAGGCTCGTTGTTCTTAAGTTTTTGCAAAATTTGAGCCTCAATTGTTCTTAAATTGTTCTTGTTTCCATCATGTTAATTTACACTTCGGCACTGGCATAAAACACGTGCGGCACAGTTTTGATTTTCTTCTCTGCTCACTCAGTGTTTCTAACTGCAGAAAGACCTGCAATGAAACACCACATGTAATGACGTGATGTGTTGTGTTTTTCAATAAAAACTTGCATTTGCATTTGCATCTGAAGCCGAGCTTCAATTGTTCTTAGCTTGTTCTTAATTTTTGGGCAAATTTGAGCCTCGTTCTTATAAAATTGTTCTTTTAAAAAAAAGCGTGTAGCGCTAACCAAGAAGTAAAATTTGTCCACCATTTGGTTAAACTTTTCAGACTGGTCTAGTTAGCTGACAGCGTAAGTGATCTGTATTTTAAACAACATTTCTAAAAATAAGGCCAAGTAAAAAAAAATTGGTTAGTGTCCCCGCCCGACCATTGAAAAAGCGCACGACTTAATTTTTTTTTTTTTTATTTCCTTAGTTTAAAAAAAAAATGTTTTGATATTGTTGTGTAACTGCAAAACTTGGTACTTTCCAAAAGAGCACGTATCTTCTCTAAAAAATCGGTTTTGTTATATGTTCTCGAGATTTTATGTATTTTATAATTTATTATTTGATAAAGACTTCTGTTTTCTGCATTCCAATATGTTTATGTATGATATGGTATGGCTGAACACATGTTTTATTGTATTTCAGCATCAAAACTTCCGAGTCGAAAAAAAAAACACCTCCCGACCATAAAATTCCTGAAAAAAGGACACTAACCAACTTTTTTTTTACTTGGCCTAATGACTAATTTTTTAAAGGCTCAGAAATCGAAACTAAAATTTCTGCAGAATTGGCTTTTGAGCAACCTGGTCCAGTCACCAGTGTGATTACGTTTCGTAAAAACAATAAGCTTAAAAAAGGACATACTCAGCAAGTGCTATCTAGACTGTTCTGCAGTAGACTTGCCTTCGAAGTCTCTTGTACTCGCGCATCACCAAGTCAGTGTACCCTCCAAGGTCGGCCCCAGCCTCCACGAGCAACACGGCACAGTCAAAACAACCGCTGGTCACTGCAACATGTAGTGGAGGCCATCCCGATTCGTCGTTAGCGTTGACATCCACGCCGCATTCGATTAAAAACTCGACACAGTCAAACCGTTCCTTGGCAATGGCGCGGTGTAAAGGCGACTTGGAGCGTGTGTAGTCAGGCTCGAGAATAGTTGTAAGAGAATTTGATAATAGTTTATCAAAAAGCTCCATGCGGTCTTCGAAAGTAAGTTCCGTAGCTTCTGGCTCCTCTTGAACGGGATACAAATCGTGTTTGCCACCTTTGTGGTGTAGCATGCTGTTGGGCAAAGAAAGTGAGCGCCTCGTTTTCTCAGGTTTTCTTTTTGTCACATCTCTGCAGAGTGAGCCAGTCCTTCTTATCTGTTGTAAATGGCGAGGATGACCTTTCGGGAAAACAGGGGGGAGTTCTTTACTCTCGATGTCCGGAGACCTTTCGCAGGGCACCTCCACAATCTTCTCCATGCGGTGTGTAAGGGGAAGAGTGTAAACGCGTGGACGGCTAAACGGTGGAATATCGAAGGCATCCAGTTCTTGAGATAAACTATCAATTGGACTTCCGTGATCGCAGATGTCAACACCTTCGGAGTTGGATCCCTTTAGTTTAAGTTTTAAGTCTTTTCTGCCGTTAGGTTCTTCCTGGTAGTTGTTTGAGAGTTTGCCGGTTTTATTCGTTTCCGCGTGTTCTACGAATTGTTCTTTATTTTCTTGTTCCATGGTCAACACATCTTCCTTTTTGTTCTCACGTTTTGCATTTGGTGCTTTTGGTATTGTTTCAATTTTTTCACAGGGTAGAATGATTTCTGGAAGTTTTATTGCCTCGATTGATGCTGCAGACTTGTTCAACATTTCTTGTGTCGTTTCAATCAGCTCTTCTGATAAACTAGAAACATTCTTAACAGTAATTATGTTATATTTTTCATCCAGTTTCATTTCTTCAGGATTTAAAGAAACCACCGTGGCGACTGTCTCCTGTGGTCTCTCTTCTGCGCGCTCTTCTTCAACATTTTTACTGTTCTTTTTCTCGTCCAAATGCAAATCACAACACTTGGTGACTGCAGATTCTTGCAACTTGTAAGCACTGTTTCCTGTGTTTGCGGTTTTTAGTTCACTGGGCAGTTGAATGTCCTGTTTTATCTCCAATTTTTCCACTTCACTACCAGAAGCGTTTACAGTGATGACAGATTTATGTGATTTATCAGTAACATTTACTAAATTCCCAGGTAAATTTGCGTGATTTTGTTGGCGTGAATCGCCTTGACTGGGCTGCTGTTCATGTTCTGCAACCGTACGACAGGACTCAAAACTGTCATCTACACCCGGCTTTGGTTGCATTGTCTCTGAGGCAATTTTCTGTTCTTCAGCTTGTGAGAACAATTTTCCAGTCTCTCCATTTTCAACAGGGCAGATGGAATCGTTGCCCTGACCTTTGTCTGATTCTATAGGTTGAGTATCTGCACGTACGTTTTCTTCTAAATTTGTAAAACTGTCCTCGCTCACTTTTTCACCGTCAATAACATCACTATAAGAATTCACTTTTTCAAGAATCTCTTCTACCTCATTCTCGAACTCTTCACTTTCTTTTTCAATGAGGTTATCGACGCTTACAGAATCGAACACTTTGTCGTCTTCCAACGAAAGAAGAATATCGTTTTCTGACAGTACCTTCTCTTCACCCTCTTTGTTTTCCAAATCGCTTGTTTTTTCTTGCAACTCTTGTTTTTGTTTGGGGATAATCATCGCAGTGCCTGCCTCAGGAGGTGAAGATTCTATGATATGATCCGAACTTATTTCCGAACTGTCGATAATACCCGAGGATGGAAATGTTTCAAAGATATCATCCTGAAGTTCTGCTGCGTTTGAGGACAATTCCCTTTGAGCATTGTCTTTTTTATTGACTGTCTTTTCAAGCTCGTGCTCACTCGAAGAGCTTTCGATAAGACTTTTGTCAACAAGTACTGACGAACTATAATCTCTGATAGCATCTGTTTTGTTCAGTATGTCGACTTGACAGAATAGTTCTTCAAGAACAGATTGAATTACATCCTGGAGAATATCCCGGGGATTTTCCACGTAGTTTGACTTCTCTTCAACACGTTTCTGCACTTCTGCTCTTTCAGATGTTATTTCATCTCGCTCTAATTGTGGGAATTCCTCCAGAAGGTTTTCATCATTTTCCCTCGGGGCAGCACTCGTTTGTTCAGAAGCAAGATTTTCTGTAACGCACGGAAATTTGTTGGCTCCGTCATTTCTTACAGAAATTAAGTTTTCAGATTCACTTTTCTCATTTGATAATTTACCTTCTATTGCCTTCACTTTGCTGTTTTCAATTGACAGTTGGTCTTGCATTGAAAAATCGTTTATCAGGCACAAATGTGGTGGCCCTTCTTGTAAAACTGGTTTACGTTCCTCCAAGATGTCAAAGTTATTAGCGTTTTCAATCAATGTCTCATCATCCTTATTTTTTGGTAAGTTGAACACCGTGAACTCAGTTGCTTCTGCACGTGGTTTCATTTCTGATGATTCTTCGTTCCGTTGCTCAGTTGCTTCTGTATGAATTTCCTGTTCCATTTCAGCTGTCATGTAATCACTCAGTAACAACTCCGACTTGTCCCCACTTTCAAAAAACTCCACGGGTGTAGAGCCATTCACTGTTGTTGCACAGTCACACATGTTATTACTGGTTTGATCAAGGGAAACACTACCCTCCTGTGAAGTGGGGGTCTTTGGTGACCTTTCTGTTTTTGTAAGCACGATTTTGTCCACACTTTCGTGACTTCCATCCCCTCCCATATTGCCCGAGGGGATTAATATTGCAGAGTAATTCTCAAGATCTTTTGTGGTTGTCAAATTTTCTAATCCAATTTGTTTCTCTTTTTCTACGTTTTCTATGTCTAATTTCGTTGGCACTTCACAGTTGGTGTTAAGAGGCAAAGAATTTGTGCAATTGCATGTTTTCACTTGTGTTAACTCCTCGTTTGAGTGGCTAATGCTTGGTTGCCCGCATTGTTCTTTATGTTTGTAGAACCCTTGAATCACGCTTTCGACACACTTCGTAATTTCCTGAATCTCATCATCTAAATCAGAATTTAAAGTTGCGTTTGTACTTATTGACTTATCAATGTCTAATGGTAGAGAGTTTGATCTAGTTGCCGAAAACATTCCCAGCTGATTAAAGTTTTCAAACGTGTCTCTATGGACCTCTTGTGTTGCACATTCAATTATTAATGAGCTCTCTGCAGATGTGTAATCACGTTTGCTTTCATGGCCTACTTCCATGTTGATATAATTTGATTTGGCCAGCTTTGGGAGAGATTTCGTTCGCCTTAGGGAATCCGAGTTTGATAACAGAGGCTCTTTTTGTCTGTAGCCACTTTCTATCTTGCCAAAAAAGTTTGTAGAGGCACTCGGTAGCGAGTGTGATCTTAACTTTCTAGTTTTCTTGCTCTTGAAATCCTGCTGAGTTGTATAAATTGTGTTTTGAGAAACGTTACCAAGGTCAGTTTTAAGAACTTGGCAGTTTATTGTAGCACCGAATAGTTCATCATTCAAACATGATTCGCCTTTCTTGTCATCACCACCATAAAAATCCTCTAGTCGAGATGGAAGAGAAAATCGTCGGCACTGTGTCGCGCTGTTTTGGAATAAAATTATTTTTTCCTGGTTGATGGCTTCACGTTGCTCATTAAAATCAACTTCGTCAACTTCATTTTGTTCCAGGAAACGTTCAAGAAGTGAACTTTTGAATCCTTTCAAAGCAGTCGTTCGCGGTGATTTGCTGTCTTCCCTCAACGTAGACTTCGCGTTGGTATCAATTTTCTCCGTTATGTTTGTACCACTCTCAAGTTTATCATCTTTTGGAAAGTTTCCCTGACTTTTAAGTTCATTTTCTAACTCTTCCCTCAAAACAGAAGGATTAAGAAACACAGGAAGCGACTGTCGCCTAGCCTGCATGTCGCGTTTTATAGGATTTCGATATTGCGTATTCCTTCTAAAAATGTCGTGACAGGTTTCTTGAATTTCGGACGGTTTCTTGTCGACAACACCAGCTAAGTCGGTTACGAAATGCAGGTCGTGAACTCCAACATTCACAGGGAGAGATTTTGCTCTCCTGTCACGATTATCGCGATCACGTTTCATTCCAGCAACATTTGAGCTTTCAGAGACATCGTGACTATCTCCGTTAAACTTCACACTATTTGTCGTGTTTTCTTGCTTTGCAGGTAGCTTCACAACCTGCCGTGCACCGACTTGTTCAGGAAACACTCGCGCATGTTGGTTTACCTCGCTTTTCCAAATTGAATCATTTTGCAGTGGAGTTGTATCTATAGGTGTGGAGTGCCTCCTCTCTCGGCTATCCTGACATTCAACTGCATGAGACTCGCCCTTTAATGCAACATTATGGTTACCACAACCAGTAGAAGCCACTTTCTTTCGGCGCGAAGGGAAAAGTGCGTCTGAAGTAAAGGAACGAAACAATGATGGCCGTTTATCATGTGATTTTTGGCTCTTTCGAAGCAGTCCACCGCTGGAAAGCTTTCGACGTGAAGGAATTTGCCGGGCGGAACTCGTCTCTTCTTCTGACTCAGTTTTAACTTTGTTCTTGTTCTTGTTTTTGTCTTTTTTTGAATCTGCAACTTTTTCTTTCTCCTCTAAATTGTTAGACGCAGGAGTTGCATGGCGTCTCCATAATTTCCGTTTCGTCGAACCTTTAACGGAGGCCATGTTGCCTTTGTATAAAAAGAACAAAATATTTGACTGTGACAACAATATGTTTTAGCCACTTAGCCGGCCTAGCGTGACAAGTGGCTATTAGGAAATTAAGACTGGAGTAAAGCTGTATATTTTACTCCCCTCTATTGTTCTTTATTATTCTTTCACAAAGAAAAATACTTGAGGTGCAAATTTATTTTCAGACATTCATCAATGATAATACAGCATTTGACAGGCGCTAGACAGCCTAATTGAGCGCAATGATATATATTTTGATGCATCACTTTGAGCCACCTTTGAAAGGCAAATACCAAGTGGTATTAATAGGGGGATGCTGTGGCACATATTATTATTAAGAATATTCTAATTTTATTTAATTACAATTGTTTTATAGTTAAGCCAAATGGCGCCCCTAGACTGGGCTAGAAATGTTTGTCGATATTTTTGGTGTAAAAACTCAACGTTTCGTTGTCGTTATTAAGTCGTAAATATTCAGTAAAACACCTAAAATTTAGTCCCGCTGCGAAGTTTAAAATAGACAGGGTTGTATCCAAGGGTTACACATCACATCTTTTTTTCCGCATGTACTCCAGTGGATTATAATTTTAAATGACACATCGGAAATTTCCATATCGTAACGGGAGATTTTTCATTTTCAAAGACATGAACAATACTTCATTTTCCATTGCCCAGTTGAGTAAATGTTTTGTCTAAAAATCAAACATGAAAATAAAAAATAATTTCAAAGCTTCTTTACATTACTTCGCTGTTTATATTAAACCACAGCATCGTTTTAAAGTTTGTTGCCCAAAAACGAGTATGTTTTGACACAACACTATTGATTTTTAACCGTAGGAAATTAGAATTTTAATTTCCAATGATTTCAAGTGTTCTGTGTTCATTTTCTAATACAATCGACTCATCGAAGGGAAACTTTTTACATAACGTTGGAAAAGCCTTGTTGTAAAACTTAGCTTCGTGTAAGATGTTGATATATATATATTAAAACGGTTGCTAACATCCAAAATCTACAATTTTGAAAGCGGATGCTTGACCGTCGATCCAGAAAGCTACGCTAAAAGTATAAAGAGCAGCTGCAACAAGCGAGAGAAATTATAAAAAGCTATACCAATTGAAGCAGGTAATACTTATATTAAAAAACTCACCTTCCAGTAATTTAGATTTCTTTCATGTAATAATAGACTCCTCGTTGTTTTGCTTAGAAAACGAAGGCGATAAATATAGCTTTCATAAACCCCTACGGCTTTAAATTCACTCGACAGGTCTAAATATATCAGTTGACTCGCGATATCTGCGCGCGCATACTGTAAACACACGCGTGCTACTTGCATGTCGATTATGCTTATTAAAAAGGTATTTGTTTGCCTACTTGTGTGCATGTGGTTTTTTTTATGCAAATATAAGGGAAAGTAACACCTTTGCCTTTGAAGAAACTCAGCTTCAGTTAGACAGAACTGTAATGGTCATCTCAATAAAGCTACTACTACTAGTAGTAGTATATCTGTCAGTATTGCACTCGGTCACTCGATTGTACACTCGTACTTAACCGTCCACTCTTTCTTGGAGTGCACTTAAAAATTACTACTACTAATAATAATAATACAAGGGCATTTTAAAAATTTTAATTCAAGAAATTGCCTCCAGCAAGCGCTAATCTAGCAATTGGGGGTAGGGAGATCAGGGGTCATCTGGCAAAGTTCACACAAATGGTACAATTTAAAATCAGATTTACAGGGCAAAAACTTGGTAAAAATTGGCATTTATTCTTGATTAGTTGATAAAGGAATTGGAGAACAGAACACAAAGCTTGTAATTTGACTATGGAATATACCAGATTCCAGCAAACTCTTATAAATTCTCCAATACCTTTATAATAAAACCACGAAAAGCTAGCTTGAAAGCTTAGTTTTCATGCCGAGTGCAAAAGCAGGGAAAATGCCACCCCCACCCCACCCCAAGTAAAATAGTTTCCACTAAATAGAAAATACATC
>JAOBYH010058667.1:0-11941 GCA_025403525.1 Umimayanthus kanabou | reverse complement strand
TGGCATCTCTACGATCAAGTTGTTTTTAACTTAAATATTAAGTTCAAACAATGTTTTTCGGAGTTGTATTCATACTTAACAGAGAATGTATCAGAATTTTGCATTGGACGGGCATTGATGCCCGTCCAGCCTCGATCCCATGCAAACTCCCATACATTCTCTTTTAGAATTTCGGGATATTTAAATTTGTTTTTAAAAACCTCAGTAGTGTCACAGTTTTCAATATTAAATCCCCAAATTTTCGGCACCTACTAACTTTCACCCGCTGTTTCCATTTCTGACTCTTACAGAGTGCTAACATCAGGTTTTCAATTGCCTCAGGTAACGTGAGAAAGGTCTAGTCTTATGGACATTGACCTTCTCGTTTATACATAAGCTTCCTAATATCAAAATTCAACCTCTGTTTAGTTCTAGTGTACAAACAAACTAAACAGCTACAGTGTAACCTAAATTTGAGCTGAATACTTCGCTGTTAGTCTGAAGCCAATTATACTTCGATCCAAGGTAGAAATTTGCCAGTTCGCTAAAATTTGTACACTCTTTGGAAAGGAAGTGTGAACCATGTGTGAAGTGCTTAGAAATCCGGTGTCAATGCGTGAAGATAGCTGAAAATTGATGGTTCATATGGATGATACCCTAGTGCAGGGGGTACTTCCTGTTGTGTACTATAGGGGAAGACTTCACCCGAAAGAGGTTCCCTTTTATGCTTGCAGTATTGAAAGGGTTGCAATGTTTTTGAAGTGTAAGAAGAAGGGATTATTTTATACTTCTGGACCAGTTGCTCGAATGAAGGTTAAATTAACAATGTATTCAAGGGTTGGATGAAAGTTTAAATTAGTTTTTTATCACGGAATACAGAGTCCACTTATCCAGGGAAATCCAAAATGGTAGCCCAAATCAGTCTCAAATGAAGGTATACATGTACATGTATGTACAACAAGTACCCCCCATATCATACACTGTGTGTGAAGATAAATATGACTACCGTGTGTTTTAATACAAAGTATTAATTTCAAGCTGCTTTCTTGATCATACAGGAAGATGGTGAAAGAGATAAGATTAGACAGGTGAGATTTAATATCTGTGTATAGCTAGAAAGACCAGCGACCAGGAAAAAATGAAATGAAGTAAAAATCTTAACTTACATGTACCACATATAATAAGAAATTTTAAATATTCTACAGGGCTTTGCAGAGCTAGAGAAACTTGGGAAGTGTTAAATTTTCTGGGCATACACAAAAGCCAAGCTATTTTCTTAAAGCTTTGATCCGATTTTTTCTCCTGGGCCCACTCACTTTTGCCCACTCTGCACCTTTCTCGTCTCTCAGCTTCCTCCATGTGTTGTTTCTGTTGATGCAAACGTAATCTCTTTTCATCGTCCATGAAAATAAGCCATCCGTACAATCTTTGCAATGTTTTGCGAACAAATAGTATTTGAGTTAGTTTTAGCGAATATTATTTGTGTATTTTTAATGTATTTTGCGAAGATTGTGCTCCTTTAACACAGCTGGAAAAATAAGCTTAATGTACGGAACACAAAATTGACCATGAAACATTCTGTTTACCATTGCCTATTCTTTTGTGTATTTATTTAGAGCAAAGATAAGGAAAAAGAGCTTGTTGCGATCAAGGTAAGTTATTCTTTTCATCCACAGAGTTTAGAAAGATCTACCTTGCAGATATCTATCTCGCAACTCTCGGGGCTCCTGATCTTTCCAGAAAGTTGTGTCGACCCTTGATATTTGACTACCGGGAATACATTTTATAGTTGACGCCAGCAAAATCAACAATTAACAATAATAGATTTCACAACATCTTATCAACTTTTTGAAGTTTTGAACACAAATAATTGGAAAATCAGACTCTTAAAGACCCCTGAATAGATCTGAAACGTTATCTGATTTTAATAAATGCTTTGCACAGACCATGACTCTTCACTCTTGTAAGACATCGACACTGACAAATGCACAATAATATGTATGTTGTTTAAAACAAGAACCATATTGACACATTTCCAGACTATCCTGGATCACTGTTAGTGAAAATGAAAATGAAAAATCAAGTGACATTCACCAGTGTGGATATTGAGCTGCTGGACTTGATAGTTTGGGAATATATTCGGACAGCACTACATATTTGTCAATATTTTCATTGATATCAATTTTATTATCAGTTCACTAGGCTTAAAACAACAAACTACATGATATACACGGTGGAGAGCAGAATTGACAAGTGGAAGTTCCTATCAAACACGACTGAGTATTTAGTCATCCCTCTAAGTTTTTACAAATTAAATATGTTTTGAAAACTTGTTCTTCTGCCCATTGGCACGACACCAGCGGCGACTGTTATACACGCTTGATTTGCGCAAAACTCTTGAAATTGCGATACATTGTATCACTAATAAAATATATACAATCAAAAATGTTTCGACTGAAATTTTGTTGGGTTGGAAAACTTTTTAGGACTTTTGTTTCGTCATTAAGTAACTGAAGCTGTGTGTTACGTAATTGATCTCACCGTAGGACCGTTATCTGGGCACTGGCAAGAAAAGGAGGAAAGTCAGGAGGTTGACAGATAGAAAATTTGTGTTCGACTGGGATGCTGCAGAAGATACGGCTGTAGATTACAATCCAATGTAAGTTTGTGTCACAGATGCCAAATATTTCCCTTTTGTAAACGGTCAATGCCATTTGGTATTATACATGTATATATAGAATATAAAGAACGTGAACGGCGCTGAATTGAGTTGTTGGCATATGGTAGTGTGTAGGACTGGAATGCTGGCGGGAACAGGTTCAGAACACGGTAATTCTTTTATCAATGTTTTACTTAGATTTTTTTCGTATTTGGTTTTTCTTTTAGAGTTAATTTTGATTTGGATTAGGGTTAGGGTTAGTATTAATTGTATTTGTTTCCACGATCAAGACTTTGTCTTCTTCTGAAAACGACGATGAAATGTTGTTTGAAATGGCATCGACTATGGCAAATGGCATCGACCGTTTACGAAAGGGAAAATTGCATCACAGATGTAGTATAGCCGTCCGTACGACATAGCGTCTAAGTGCTGTGTTGTTTAGAATCCAGTCGTTAATCAAATACTGTTGCAGGGCACCTGACAATGCCATAGAAATGTTTGTATGTATGTGGTAGAACGTGTTTATGATATTGTGAGAAAAATCCAGAAACCCCCAGAGCTGGTTTATTGGCTTTTATGGCCAAGGTAAAAATATGTCACAAAACTTACTTCATGATGACTGAGGTAAAAAATCTTACACGGTTAATTTGATTGTGAATATTGTGACAAAGATCCAGGAATGTGACAGAACTAAGGGTTTCAGAGGATGGTTGCATGCCAATGTCAAAATATATCTTGCAACGTGGCAGAACTGCATAACTGCATGGTTTACAGGATCATAACGTGACATTTGATTTGACTAACTTCCTCATGATGTGAGTAATATGGCGTGACTGATTTACAGGACAATGTGACAGAATTAAATTATGTATGTTGCTTGTGACTGTTCATCTTATGTTTAAGTCTCCTCTGCATGTCTACCTTTATCAGGATTTCATCTCATTAATCAACAGTTGGGGAGCTTGGTAAGATTTAAAGGGACATGTAGAGTAAGCATAGGTGGCTGGGAAAATGACAGGGAAAAGTTCTTTCGACCCGAAGGTTCCTCGTCAGTTTGCAATATCTGTGATATCTACTCCTTTGTTGAACTTGTATTCTTGCTAGTTTCCTGTATTTGTCTGTAGAACAGCCCAATAATCAACATTTATATATTGCCAATATTTATAGATAGTGGCATAAACCCAGCAATATCTATATTGATAACTACCTTTTTGCTCTAGATACAAGGAGAGACATCAGGTGCAATTGTTTGGACGCGGTCACATCGGTGGCATCGACATCAAGGTAAGAAGCGTAACTTACGAGTCTCACATTTTACAAATCTTAAAATGCTGTCATAGAAATGTCATGTGTATTTTTTTTCCTGACTCTAAAGTCTATCACGATGCTGCATGAGTTGTCGAATTAGGAACAGGTAGTGAAAATTTCTGTAATTGTACATGTTTTTAGGCACAAAAGAAGGACTCTGGAAAATTCTATCAAGAACTGCTAGAAAAACGAAGAACAGAAGAGGAAAAACAGAAGGAAAAGTAAGTTTCTGTAAAACGTCTTTTATGAAATCGTATCTCTTTAATTTAGGTAAAAATTAGAAAGTGACTTGAGGTGCAAGGCTTTCCAGTCTGTCGTTCCTAGTTGCGAAAAAATAACAGAAAACTAGTTTGCCATTCGACTTTTATGTGAAACATAAGAGTACAAAAAGAATGTAATTTTTGCCATTTGTTTTTCATTTTGTTGTTATCATTCCTACTATTTTGTTTTCAAGTATTTCTGTTTATAATTTTGTAGCTTTCACTGACTTTACCAGTTGAAAATATAACACAATTTCAATATCCAACAGATCTCGCTTGCTGAAAGAAAAGAATGTTGAGAAAAAGAGGGCACATGATGACCGTCACTGGACAAAGAAAACACTGGATGAAATGGCGGAGAGAGACTGGCGTATCTTCAGAGAAGATTTCAATATTTCTACAAAAGGTATTTGTAACAGTGACTGATTAAACAAGAAGGAAAGAAAACCCTTTCTTATAGTCATACTGAGCTTATTTGCAAAATCATTTCACTATTTAAGCCTACCTTGCCTGGAATATTTTGGCCTCAACTGACCTGATGGAGAAAGGGAGGCTGAAACAATATAATTTCACATTATAAACGCTAGTGACGTACAAACTTGCAATCCAATTTCAAGAATTAGTCTATTTTTTTAGTGTTCCTTTTGACAATTAGTTTATTTAGTTATGTCACAAACCCGTCATCTTGTATTTTTTGGAGGAGCTTTTGTAAAAATGTCAGAAATGGTCTTCGGTCTGCTAGATTGTGATTTCAATAGTAAACCCCCCGTACTACATTGTAAATTACAGTTTTTTTTAAAAAAGGGTTGAGTTTCTGCTCTTTATTTGCTCCGGTAATTATTAGGTTTGGAACTGACCATTATCACTGCCATGTCATTAATATTAGCACTAGCATTCGAATTAGTGTTAACATATCATGAATTTCATGTTTGTTATGATCTCGTCAGGTGGAAAAATTCCAAGTCCAGTTCGAAACTGGAAGGAAGCTAACTTACCTACGGAAATCCTTGAGATTATCGACAAACTCAACTATGTGGTAAGTCTCTTTCTGTGTTACACGAGAAGTACAAATGAGAAAGTGGACAAGCTGGATAACAAAGAAAGTGTTCTGGTATATTATGTCAATAAAGTTTTCGAAAAAGCACTGATTTGAATCAAACTAAAACAAGAGTTCATAAATTGTTATCAGATTGCTGCTTGTAGCTTGTGTAGCAATAGTACAATGTCAATGTACAATGTCATTCATTCATTCATTTTTCATTTACATTCATATTTTGACAATCGAAACTTCATGTTTAGGATCCAACGCCAATTCAGAGACAAGCAATTCCCATTGGTTTGCAACACAGAGACATCATTGGAGTGGCAGAAACAGGTTTGAACTAATTTGCATTTGAGTGTTTTAGGTGGCTTGGGGAATGAACAAAAGGAGAGGCTATTGAAAGACAGACAGACATATGGGTGGACAAACGGCAGTCGGCCAGTTAGTTGGACAGATAGACAGACAAATAAACAGACAGATGGGTACTCCCTTACCCTCGGGAAGAAATGTTTCCCTTGGTCTTCGACATTGAGTAACATTAGGCCCAGTTCAAACGTCGAACTTTTCATGTACCGAACCCAATTCTTTCAGCTAAGTACATGAAAAGTGTGACGTTGGAAACGAAGTCTATTCGCAGTCGATCTTCCCATGAGGACCACAAGAACGTAATGGTTGGGTCGACACAAATTACATATGTCGAACTTGACTGATTTAAACGTCGATCTTTTCATGTTTTAATTGAAAGAATTAGGTTCGGTACATGAAAAGTTGGACGTTTAAACTGCCGGCATTAATTTGTCCGATTAAGTCCGAGGTCTAAATCAACTGTCGACTCAAATAGGAATTAAGTTCGCTTATTGAAAAGTTCAACTTTTGAACTTAGCCTTAGTTACCTCAGTCCAGATAAGAAAAACAACCTCATGTTGTTTTTATCCAACAGGAAGTGGAAAAACGGCTGCATTTGTGATTCCTCTACTGGTGTGGATCATGGGACTGCCGAAGATTACAAGGTTGCTAAGTGTTCTCAAACATTTTACTGCAGATGCTTGTGTGTTGCCTTCTTTTGTTAACAGTTTTTGCCACATACCAAAACAATAACGTGAAAAAATACATCAACAGAAATACCTAACGCCATATTATGCATCGAAATGCTTCAAAACCTAATTTACTATACATGAAATATCAAACAAAAATGTATAAGTGAATTAATTCTGACTGGAGGCAAAAAAGAGCCCACAAAAAGGTTTAGTAACGTTTTGTAAAAGAATCAATCTAACTGAGTACTCATCTTCGCCAAAATTGTTAAAGTTTGTGAAAATATAAGATAAAAGTTTGTATATAAAATTTGTAAAACAAACGTTTTCGATCTTAAAAGATCATATTCATGCAATTAATCAGATTTGTGGTAACACATGGTAGCACATTACAGTTATAAACTGATAAACTTATGGCATCCTAAGACAACTACCTAACAATTACAGTACAAGTGTAGTTGTTTTTCTAGTGTTCATTTAGTATAGTGAACATGTATTCTGTATGTACATCTTTTGTCCAGTGTCTTTTTTCCCTTGGTTAGCCATAGGTTGAATGACAGGTCTGAAGTATCTACCTTCTACTGAACTTTTGTTTTTGCATTTTTTTTCTGTCCTGTTTCAGTATTGCAGTTGAAACCCTGGAATATACCAAGACAGCAATTCTGAGACTTTCAATGTTAACACAGTTGTTGGCGGTCTTCTAAACTGTTAAATCTGACTTAGCTTCATTAATTAACTCGAATAGTATCAACATCGTTGTTCGTTGGCACTTTCTGTATCCCCCTCCATTCATAGAAACGTCATGTTTAGTACTGAACCTTTAAACATTTGTTGACTTCATCTATAAGTTGTAGCAAGGAAAACAAATGAATAAATGAATGGTTCGCTTGTGTTTATACTACAGTTGTATCTAGTACTAAAGACAAATTTTTGTTGTGAAGTTGTAATTGTATTTAGATTTGTCATCGGCGATTTTGTTTTCGTTGTAGAGATGTAGATGCCGACCAAGGTCCCTATGCAATAATTCTGGCCCCCACAAGGGAGTTGGCACAACAGGTGAAGTTGCCGATCAACAAACTTCTTACATGGAAAATAAGTAACTTTAGTTCTGAGAATATGTTGATTGATCACCCATGGAAAATATTTTTGATAGATTGTTCTCCAAGTATTTATATTATTCTGTAGTATTCCGGTTGCATCTGACCTAATATCTTGTCTTTAGATTGAAGAAGAAACTGGAAAATTTGCTTCACCACTTGGAATAAGAACAGTAGCAGTTATTGGCGGGGTGAGTTTATGACAAGTTACCTCTCCCCACTGTATGTTACTCTTACTTTCACAGCCATTATTCAGAGGCCATTACTAATGCTGCTGCCTGACACTCGGCCACTTGTCACTGCTGTTTGTTACACTTAGGTCGCTTTTCATTTGTTCAGTGTGGCCAGTCCGACCAGTCGGTTCCTAACTGATGGAATGCTCAAGTTCTCAGAACTGGTTCTGGCCAGAATGGCCTTGCTCATTGACTCAGAGCCGCTCAGTTCTCCTGCCGTGCTCCAGTCAGCCAAAGCGCGGGAATTTGGAGAGTTGTGGTGGGAAAAATGTACGTGCGCGCCTTGTACCTTTCCATTTAAACTGGCCAGAATTAGTTCTTTGGCCGGTCAGAACGGACAAATGAAAAGCGACCTTTCTTTCAAAGCTATTACCGTAGTACTGCTGCATGCTACTGACTCGGGCTGCTTGTCGCCACTGTTATTACTCTTACTTTCACAGCTAAAAATACTGCTGCTGTCACTCGGGCTGCTTCTCAACACTGTATGTTACCCTTACTTTCAGGGCTATTAGTACTGTAGCTGTTACTGACACCGGCACTACCACTGTTACTGTTAACAAGTCTGCTGCTGATATTTGTACTGATGTTGATTGAACTTTTCTTTTCTTTAAATTTTGTAGCTGTCCCGTGAAGATCAAGGATTCCAGTTGAGGTTGGGGTGTGAGGTAATTCCCTTTAATTATTACGTTTGTGTAATAAATGGTTCTAGGTTTCAGCTAGCGTCGCGTTTGTGACTGAACAAAAACATGTTCTTTTGACATCCTACTTTTGCCAAATCTGCATGTGATAACGATGTTTGTGGGAGATTCACGTTTTGTTATTTACTAACCAATCACAAAGAAAAATGGGCACTTGTTATAAATTGGTTGTTGATACAAATAGGTTGAAAGTCTGGGTCCTAGAATTCGTAGTGCTAATATTGTGTTATTATTTCTCTTGTGCAGATAGTTATTGCTACACCTGGTCGACTAATTGATGTCTTGGGTGAGTTGGTAGTTTGCTAAAACAATAATTGATGCTAACCTTAGTATTAAAGTATATATGTTAATGTATGTATGTGTGTTTGTATGTCATGTGTGTGTACATATATGAGCTATACTTGTTTTTTACTTCTTATTTTTGCAATCTTAACATTTTATGTAAATTAGGGCCCCCATTAATAGTAGGGTTTTTAAAAAAAACTGAAGGGGCAATCCTGTATAAATAAAGGTTCATTTATGTCAATGTTGAAAAGACTTAACATATACTTTAACATATATTATATGCTGGTTGTGACGTTGAGGTGATAAACTTCTGGCACAGAGTTGTAGTCTTGTCGGTTACAAGTTTCTTTTTTTGCACAGAAAACCGTTACTTGGTCCTCAGTCGATGTTCGTATGTAGTCCTGGACGAGGTGAGTCTGGAATCTGCTTTTGTCTGCCATCTGTTTTTGATCATTTGTTTTGCACTGCCAGTTTCACCTTCTTCGATGTTGTTGTCTCGTCAGTCAGCTTTCTCCAACTTCAAACCTCTGGTCTTTGTTCAATTTCATACCTCTGGACCTCTATCGTTTATTTCGCACTGCTAGTTTCACCGTTACACAACCTTTTCTTGAAATAGATAAATACTCCCTCCCTTTTAACTTTCCCTCTGGACTCGTTTCTTCACTATTCCCCCTCGTCAACATTTTCTCCTAGTTCCAACTTTTGATTTGTTGCTGTTCCTTTTAACTTTTTTCTTCTCCGTCGTTGCAGCTACCACTTTGTTGTCTCCAATTATTTTGCAAGTTCTGGAACAACAAACCTTTTTAAAAACCCTTGATCCTTCAATTCTTTCATCCTCCGAATCCTTGTCCCTGTTTTTCGTTTTATGTTCAACTTCTCAAAACAATTGTTCTTTGTTCCAGTGTTACACTGTTACCTGATTTATATTTGCACCATAATCCATAGATTCGATGTCTAAATTTTAATCGACATGTCGGGGAAACGGCAGCCAAGCTCACGAACTTGCACAAATCAAGAAAACTATTCAAAAGACAAAGGTTTTAACCTACCAGGTTTCCTTGTCCTACTTTTCTTCGTCCAGTGTGAAAGGTCAACCGCGTACGTTTTTGATCAAAAGCACGTATGTAAGTCGTTATTCCGACATGTCGATTTAATTTTCACATGCACCTCTCACAAGTTTCCTTTACTTTTCCCCGTCTACTCCCTATGCTTATCGGCCGATCTATCGTGACAGGCTGATCGCATGATTGACATGGGTTTTGAGCCAGATGTCCAAAAGATCCTGGAGCACCTTCCGGTAACCAATTTCAAACCTGATACAGAGGACGCTGAGGATCCCGACAAACTGCTCGCTCACATGGGCAAGGACAGATACAGACAGGTAACTAATTACTACAGTCACTGAATACAGCTATTGAGAAAACGTTAGCCAGTAAAAAGCGTAGTACCCAGAGCTTGATGGAAGCTCTAATTTCGCAAATCACTAAGCCGATTTTGATCTAGTTTATAAAAAAATACTTAATAAGTTCGTGCTTTCCTGGTTTCATTTACTTCATGTACAGTTTGATGGATGATACGTAGACTAAACAGTGAGGCTACCATACTTTTTTTTCGTGCCGGGTATTGCCGTTTGTAGATCAAAGATGTCAGCGTTTTTTGAAATAGCTGTGTCTATTGTTATTAGACAAGTAAGGGCAGATGCAGTCCAGTGAACAACTACTGTAGACACCGCATATCTTGTATCGTTTGGAAAGGTTTAAGAATCGCAGCACAAAAGTTATGAAACTGTGAGTTGCCACTGCCACTTTAAATTGACTGTATTGGAAGAAAATATCAGCGATGGCAATATCAAAATGATCTTACTCGGACTCCCGAAAGTAAGTGGAAGCGAGGCCGACTGTACGTTTTATTGAGAAAAACTGCCAGGGTGAAGCGAACTGGGGTTGGGTGTACATCAAACTTGTGTCAGAGATTGCGGAAACTCGAGAAAGATGATTGATACAGTCTTATATGCACCACATTAGACTGGAAGTGCAATTGAATATGATTGTTGGAAGACTTTTCTTGTGTCTTTTCTGCGTTTTCCTTCATTGCTTCATGCATCCAAAGTGACCGAAAGATATTCCTCCAATTAGCCGCCACTAATTTCAATGAGTTGCTAATGATATCCCCGATGATGGAGACTATTAATTTTAATAGATGACCTACTGTTAGTTGCTGATGTGGGTGTTGTGGTTGGTATTGGCAATTTAAAATCGGTTTCACTTTCCCTCATGACTGCAATGCATACAGCCACTGTGGAAGACAATGAATCATCTTTCTCTTTCCTTTGTAGACTGTAATGTTACAGCCATTGTGCTAGACGATGAATCATATTTTCTCTTCCCCTTGCAGACTGTGATGTTTACAGCCACTATGCCGCCAACGGTGGAACGATTGGCTAGGAGCTATCTCAGGTAAACCTTTTGAAAGTCGCTATTTATTGTAAGTGTGTTGAGAGAACATAACCGTTCTCAAGCAAATTTACACTGCTACGTACTGAACAACAGCCAATAACTCTCACTTAGCGAACACTCCATCAAGACCGACCCTGTTGAACTGCAGTCATTTTACTGTAACGGAACTCTCGAAAAGACGGACGCCTTCTTAAGACGTACATTCTCAAGGAACCAACGGACGGTGCACTTTTCTTAAATACTATAACAGTTGTCAGGATCTTGAACAACAATCTACATGTTTCAATTTCCTAGGTGGAATATTTTTAACATATCTTTTACAGTCATAAAAGGTGACATGAGAGTCTTGTTCAGTTGTAGTTTTCAAGGTTATGACAAAGATTTGGTGTTCGTCGAGACGGACATTTGAATCAGGTCACTGTATACAAAACTGAATTAATATATATGGTCCAAACCGAATGTCTTTGGTTTATTTCAGATTACATCAGGAACCGTGAATCTTTGTCTTGATTATCTCTGCATTCTACTGGATGTCATTTCAGTTTTTCATACGGATAAAGTGTTTTAGCGCTATTTGTTTAGTCACTAGCCAGTTTGGCGCAAGAAATAACTAGGAACATTCTTTCTTATTTGCGTATCTGTACTCCTTGATAGTAGTGAGGTTAATGGTTTGCATGTGCAGTGCAGGTATTTAGTTAATTAGTTTGCTATTAATATATTGTCTTTTAGAAGCACTTTACACAGGTACTGCACACTCCAATAGAGACTCCCTTCGTGAATTCGGAATAGGCCTTATGCATGATGACGTTTTGGTGATCAATTTCACCACCAAGCCTCGCATTCAAAATGCAAATGTGTTCCCAAAGGATAGAAATTGAAAAGAATACCAG